>JBBYHM010085479.1:5023-37071 GCA_038381775.1 Adansonia rubrostipa | reverse complement strand
ATTCTCTTTCATTTTCTTTCCTTTTAGTGAGTTTGGTGATTACTTATGCTCATGGATTATTAATCCATATTTAAAGGCCAAGTATGAAAGTCATGAGCAACTTCCTTTATGTGATTGTTAGTTTCCGTTTTCCTTTATAACAGCTTGTTTTTCATCAAGAAAGTATATGTTTTTATGGAAATGATGTCACCTTAATATGTAAACATGTTCATATTATTCTGATTCTATTTTCCTACACATTTTGACTGGGATTTCTCATAAAGCATACTTATATGTTCAGGTTTCATGATCCCATGTATTATTAGTGATGATTTAAGTTTAGTAGTAGTTAGGATATGTGTTTATCTTGTCATGCATGTTAGGATGTTGAAATAAAAATTTCCTTGGCTTTTCTTGGTGTAGGCCCAATATGATAAGGAGCTTGGAATGGTATTTCATTTCTATTTACTAGACATTTAGGACCATTTTGTAATATTTGGAAGTTGTGGGGTTTTTAAAAAAAATTTCCCAAAATTTTTAAAGCTTTAGATAGATACTTTTAACCTTGGCCAAACCTTGTAGATGTCATTTGGTGGGATTTTTTAATTTTTTTAGGCTATTTAACAATTTTCGAAAGTGTAGGGGCTTAATTGCAAAATTAGATAAATACTTTTAGCCATTTTCTAGTTTAGTCAAATGCTAACGAGACCTTTAAGGGTGTTTTTCATGCATTTTCAACATGGCTGACTGCATTTCTAGCATTTCTAACCTTTTAAGGGTTATTTTTAATTTTAAAAAAAAATTAGGGGTCTATTTGAAAAGTTGAAAAAAATTGATCCTAGGCCTAAGATGCTTGACCGGACACTATAGGGCTTGTTTTTCATGCATTATGGTTTTATTTAATGGCTATTTCTTACATTTTACATCATTTAGGGACTAAGTTATAATTTTGAAAAGTTTAGATATCTGTTAGAAAAGTCCTGCATTTTAGAGTATTTTGAACATTTTAAGATTTCTGGCATGTTTAACCATTTTGTGGCCAGAGTATAATTTTGAGAAATCTAGAGAACTGTTAGCAATTTTCACATTTTAGGTCATAAGTGCTATCTAGGTTACTTATTTAAGGTATAATTGTCAGTTCACATCATTATTGAGTCCATTAGGGTTACCAAGTTATTTTCACGTTGAAGGTATATCTTGTGGATATTTTAGTAATTTACCTTAGAATCGAATCCTTTAGGGTCACTGGGATACTTTCATGTCAAAAGTGCACTTTAGGGATAGGTTGGTCATTTAATGATGATATCGAATCCTTTAAGGTTACTGAGGTACTTTCATGTTAAATGTATACCTTAGGGACATTTTAATAATTTACTCTAAAATCGAGTCTTTTAGGGTCATCCGGATAGTTTCATGTCGAAGTTGCAAATTACTAGGCATTTTGATCTCTTCGACCAAGTCTGAGTCTTTTGAGTCTAGTTTCGCACTTTTGTTGAATCTGAGTCTTAGGACAAATTTATCATTTTCAATAAAACCAGGTTTCTTCAAAAATCGAGGCAATGTCTTTGAATTAAAGTTGTACGTGGAATGTCTTCAAGCATATGGGAGAGGTTTTAAAGATTATTTTAATACTAAGATATCCTTTTCAAAATGAGTAAAATCAGGGTTTTTTTAATTTCATAAAATAAAACTTCATATTTCTCTGATTTCATCCAGCAAGGTATGGATGACATTTTGATTTTAAAATATTAAAAAGTTGGTTTGCTCAAATGGAATAATAAATTTAGCTTAGGGAATTTTATTTAAAATACAAGAATTATAATTAAACACTAGATACTAAAATCAAATAAAGATCAAGATTTAAATTAACATGTAATTAAGAGGTATCAATTTTTAAGCATCATAAGAGGAATCGATCCTGACTTCCAAACCCTTTCATGTGATTGTAATCGACTCTCAAACATTTTCACCTGATCTCTGGTATTAACATGGACCTCAGAGTTTGTTTTTAAGGGTTCCTTAACCCTCAATATATGAAATCCTCAAAATACGAACTTCAGTTGGTGACTAATTTACCTAGCCAAAATAGATTGATGGTGACTCCAACACAAACGGTCATTTCATAATGACTAATTAGGGCTAAGTTAAGTGAGTGATTCATCTCAAGGACCCAGTTCCCAAACATGAACTAAAAAAAAAGAATAAAAGAAATGAGAGATTCACTCAGTTTTAAAGTCAGCCAGTCATGATTCACATCTGGCCATGTTGTAACACTCATCACATAGTTTTTTTAAATATAAAATTTTTTACACATTGTGAGTGTCCCAATGGTCTATACTATATTTAAAATCCTTGATTGAGTTAATTAACAAAATAAATGACACTAACTCATTGAAATATATTTAGAGTCCATTTAGATACACAATGAGATTAGCTCTAGTAAGATTAAAACAATAGTGGTTGTGAGATTAATTATTGTAGCAATGAAATTGAAAACTATAATAGTGAAATTAATATCAATGGCGGATATGTGTTTGGATTTAATCATATTGAATAAGCTTAGGTGAAAATCTAAAATGAAGAACATTTTATTAAAATTTAAGTATATATAATAAATAATCAAAAATATATTTATATTAAATAATAAAATATAAATAAAATTATATTTATTATGAATAGTAATTAAAAATTATTAAAATTATATTTATAGTAAATAATAAAATATACATCATAGTTATATTTATATTTATCTTAAATAATTAAAAATGATATTTATATTAAAAGTAAATTCACACAAAATAATTAAAAACAAAAAGAGTAAAAAGGAGATTATGCCTCTTTACTAAAGGTCTAGTGGTTCACTGGACCTGCATCCCTTCGGTGGAAACTAAAGGGCCACTGAAGGTGCATTCCATTTGCCCCTGGGATTTCATTGCACTGGAAGTACGGTGAAATCTAAAGAAAGTCTTAAAAGATTTAAAAAGTTAAGCGTAATGATATGAAATTAATTAAATCTAAAAACTACCTGTTAATCAACTTTTTAAAACATGTTTTTTTATTCATTTTTTTATTATTATAAAACTTCTTATTGAATTTGGTTTCAAACGTCAGTAAGCGAATTTACAAAAAAACTTCTCTAAATTAATAAGAATATATTAATCTTTTAATATTTTGAAAATATAAATTAATATAAAATAATTAAAAACAGAAAGGGTAAAAAGGAGATTATCCCTCTTTACTAGAGGTCTAGTGGTTCACTGAACCTCCATCCCTTCGGTGGAAACTAAAGGGCCACTAAAGGTGCATTCCATTTGCCCCTATGATTTCATCGCATTGGAAGTACAGTGAAATCCAAAGAAAGTCTTAAAAGACTTAAAAAGTTAAGCGTAATGATATGAAATTAATTAAATCTAAAAACTATCTGTTAATTAACTTTTTAAAGCATGTTTTTTTATTCATTTTTTTATTATTATAAAACTTCTTATTGAATTTGTTTTCAAACGTCAGTAAGCGAATTTACGAAAAAACTTCTCTAAATTAATAAGAATATATTAATCTTTTAATATTTTGAAAATATAATTTGAAATCAGTTTTTAAACCACCTCTTAAATGAACAAGCGTTCTTTTTTTTTTTTCCTATATAACATTTTCATTTTATATATACATAAATAATAATTTATATATCATTACTTGTGCGCCAAGGACTATTATTCGCAAAACCTAATGCAATATTGTTACAAAATATAGAAATAATTTGATGATGTTTTTATTTGTTTCTTGTAAATAATAGAACAAAAAAAATCAATTCTATTAATCAAATAACAAATCTTACAGTGAAAGGAGTAAATAAAAATATTTTTAATTAGAATTAAAAAGGAGAAAATCAAATACAAAATTGGACTTAAAAAAAATTTTCCCTTTTTTATCAATCATTGAACGGTAAAATAATGTGAGAATATAAGAAGTTCATTAAATATTTGTTAAAGTTGTTTGACAAATACTTTTAATTTTTTGTCCAAACCCTAAGAAGGTTTTCTTGTAAGGTGAAAGTTTTAAAATTTTGAGAATCGAACACCTTGGCAGATCTTAGCATTTGATCTTGTGGATGTCAATTAATGTTGTATAAGATTTTTTTTCATAAAATGTTCTTATATTATTATAAATATATATAAGCAATATTCTAAAAAAAAATCTTTTAAAATTATAAATTTTATCAATTCATAAACAAATGTATAAAGCAACATAATATATCAAATAAATTAATTTTATGCAAAATACATTAAATAAGTTATATTTAAAATTGTGAAAAACATTTTTTTAAATATATAAATATATCATTTGCTAAGCAATATATTTTTCATGCAACAAGGAAACATTAAAAAGTTGCATAGCAACAAGAGAAAAAGATCTTGGATAAAATTAAACGTGAAAATTTACGAGAGGAAAAAATCGTAGTTAGCTAATAAGAAAAAAACAAGCATGCTTGGGCCTTGGTTAAAGACTTAAAGTCTAATTAACTATGCTGGAAGATGAACTGAGATTTTGTTAAATTTATATAATTGTGATCTAACTTTCGTGACAAACCTTTTTGTTTTTAAAGATTCGTGAGTTGCGATTAGTCAGTACAATAAATATACTGATAGTAATGTGATTTTAACTGTCTTCAATTGCAATTCATAAAATTAAATAAAAGAATCATGTAAGTAGGCAAAGTTAACAATTTTAGTTTAAAAGAGCTATCTAAATGTATTTTGTTAGACCTTGTGGTAAATGAAATCAAAAGGGAGATTAATTAATTTCACAATTTTTTTTTTTTTTGCAAATAAAAACTTTAAAAATATAAATTAAGAAATTCAAATAAAGAACATGGAGTGGCGAATCAGTGAATAAATAAACAAGTGTAACGAAAGAAAAGCAAACTTAATTTGATTCATAGGGGCTCGACTCTTTGTCTACATCCTCTTATTTAGCCTTACTTGCCAAGAAGATCTATAATTCACTAACTTGAATTGTTACCTTTCTATAACATGATATAACTTTTACAATTTTCTATCTTTTACTTAGGTTAAGATAGTAACATCTACCTCTTTATCTTTTAAGGCTAAGTTAGCAACCCTTCTACCTTTTTAAGCTATGGTAGAAATCTCTCACCTCTTTTAAAGGAATTTGATATAAACAAGGATTACCTCTACAAGGCTGAGAGTTTACAAACTCTATGTGCAAAGATGAAGAATTCTAATGATAGAATTACAAAGGAATACAATGAAGATAGAAAGACTTAATTCTACACAAGGAAATAACTATTGGAAAGCTTTAAGAGATGAAGGGCATGGCTTTAATCTTTCTCTCATAATGTCTCTTGCCAACAAAGGTGTTGAAAAAGCCTATTGATAGTATGAAAGTAGTTTGTGGCCATCGGGAATTAATTGGGATGGATTAAAGCCCTTGTTGCTTTATAAATGAGCCTTCATTTTCTTCCTCGCACTGAGGTATCAATACATTACCATTAAAACCATTAAAATATGATTGTTGAAGGACAAGGTATCGATACATTAAAAGAGTATATTGATATATGCTTTAAAGGTATCGATATCTAACCACTTGTATTGATACATTTGAGGTTCTCGAAAATCACTAGCTACTGCTAAAGACATGTAACAATCCATACAATAATTTGTATCAATACTTTACTTTAATAAACCTTTAAAACATTTTTTCCTTTCTTTTTAAATAATTTTAACTTATCTTAAAAATATTTTATACATAAGTATGCATTAAAAACATCATTCTTGAGAAAACTAAGGAGAAAAATCATTTTAGTATTTTCCAAAGTATTTAAAATTGATTAAAAGCAAAAACTAAGTTAAAAATATTTAAATATAAGCTAATTAAGCTAAAGTTTTCATTATATGAAAACTGAGATAAATTCAAAGCTAATATAGGTAATATATTTAATATATATATTAAAGGGATTTATAATTTTTTTGGGGTAATGGGCTAATGCTCCTTTTGGCCTCAGTTATGTTCTCCCCTTAGACATTTAATTTTTGCTTTTAGAGTAATAAAACTTTTACATAAGCTAGATTAAGGCTTGCTTGGTAGTGTGAAAAAAAATAATGGAAAGATTGAAAATTAGAAGGAAAGAAAAATTAAAAAATATTTTTTTCTTTCCATAATATGCTTGGCAGGAAATATAAGAAAGTGAAAAAATTAATCTTTTCATCTATTATTTGGTATGATTGAAACATGAGGGAAAAAAATGAAAAGTATATTTATCTTACTTGTATATTCATTGTAAGTTAAGAAGAAAAAATTTAAAATGATGGATAATCTTATAAATGTACACACCTGACCCACATCACTCTTGTTTTTTCTCTTTTCTTTCCAAGATGAAGTGATTTGTTTTGTTAATAGGTGTGACAATTGATATTCTTTCTTATTTTCTTTCTTCACACTTTTTTTTCTGTCCAAGTGCACTCAAAATTTATTTTATATCTATTTTTCTACCATTCGCTAGCCATTCTTTCACTTTTCTACTTTACCAAGCACACTCTAAGGGTCCATTTAGATAACAAATGGGATTGAATAACTATAGTGATGATATTAGTTATTATTATAGTAAAATTGAAGCTGTAATGGTTATATTAAAATCTGTGTTATGTTTAGAAAAATGTCAATGATGATGACATAAAAACAAAAAATGCTCACATTAATTTAAAAATATATTAACATTATTTTTATATATTTTTTAAGTTTATTTAACATTTAAAATCATAGAAAGTTTTTTTAAGCAAAATATTGACATATATAATTTTCTATTAATAAAATTGATTAATGTATTTAATGCAAATTTATTCAGTTGTTTGTTAACTTATTTATAAAATTATATAATAAAAAAAAAGAAATCAAGAATTAAGGTATAAAGGGAAGGAAAAAACCTATTGCATTCATTAGACTCATAAAGGACAAGTAAAAAAAATGGGTGCAACACGACTGAAAGGTCCTCATTGCACCACATTATGACACCCCAAATGTATGTTAATATATGCAATTAAGCCAATTGATTGGACAACAAATATACAATTAATAATCCAAACATATCACTATAATTTAGGGATACAAGGTTTTTTTTCATTTTAACAAAACAATAAGGAATTATTAAGTACTAATTCGATGAAAGTAATGGAACATAAAGGCCTTAGAAAAACCCTTATGCATCAAAGCCATGTTCCTAAAATTGTTCATGGTCATTGTATTGTCAAGACAAGCATTAGCAATACTCAAAGAATAGTACATGTTAAGCCTTATTACTAAAGAAATAAGCAACCAACTTTATATGTTGAAAATAACGGAGTACTTATGGTAACATTTAAGTGCTTTTAGTTGAACAAGTTCACTAAACATGACTGCTATGAGATCCATTTGAGCTAAAATACGCCTTAGAATAAGTTTGATGCCATTTAAGGAAATTAGATCTTGGGGTTCTTAAATGGATAATGGAAAAAAGGTTTGAAGCTCAAGATAGCCTTGTATTATTGAATGAAATCAACTTTTAGAGTTTGCAAAAGGAAAATAAAAGTGACATTTGGATTGTTAATCCTAGATAAGTCTAGGCCATTTAAGAAAAGACTCTTTAAGTTCCATGAGGACAAAAAAATAAGATTCGATGTTGTTGACCTTGAAGTACTTATTTAAGGAAATTGACTTTTGGGGTCCCCAAAAAACAAAGTAAGTGAGCTTAAGATTATTGACCTTAGGATTGGCATTAAGTCATTTGAAAGAAATTAATTTTTAGGGTTACCAAGAGGATAAAAAATTTAAGGTTTGAGTTTGCCAATCTCAAGATTGACCTTAGGCCATTTAAGGAAATTTACTCTTAGTGTTCCCAAAAGAAAAAAAAATAAGGTTCAATATGCTGACCTTAGAATAATTATAAAAATTAGACTATTTGAAATGTTGGTTTTTGAAATTGTCAAGAAATTTGTTAGGGTTGCCAGCAAGTTTGGAGTACTTTTTGGACTGTTAAAAAATTGAAATGAAAGTCTAAAACCACTATTAGGATTGCTCATAGGATTGAAGTTTAGTATCACTCTTAGGGTTGCTAAGAAAGTGAAGGTAAGTAACCTCAAAGTTGCTAAAAGACAATTCTTGATTTATAAGAGAATGCTAAATGGATGAAGACAATTCTTGATTTTACAAGAGAGTGCTAAGTGGATGAATACAATTCTTGATTTTACAAGAGAGTGCTAAGTCGATGAAAATGAAATTTGTCAAAAAAATATAAATTTGATTGGCTGGTTCATAAGAAATACAAGCTAGTCTCGATTGGCTTGCAAAGCACTCTAACATCTATCATATGGAATATAATATTTTCTTTCAATTATCCAAGATACACACCATGGCTTAGCTGTGTTATCATAGGCCCTTATTGTTTGGTGGATAGGTAGTAATTCAAAGGTAGGGATTTGGTATGCGTTTAAAATCTTTAGGGGCAACCATTCAAAGCAATTGCATCATTAATCAACACCATTATGATGGTTTTGCTCTAAAATTCCATGGTAAGGTGAAAAGCTTGAATCTCTATTATAGAAACAAATTCCTATGTGGTTAATAAAGTTAAAGGCAACTAACATCTCAATGAGGTGGTAATGTGTCCCAACATACCTTTCAACAACGGGAGACATACGTGACTCAAAAATGATCCTCGATTAGGATTTTATTGCGTGATAGGGTGAGAAAGATGTTTTTTTCATGTTTAGAGTAGGAAAGGTCATCAAACAAATCGCTTATTTGACTAGCCTTTGAAGGCTACCACAAACTACCCAGAAACTTCAAGTCGCCACCAATCATTTAGGCTAGGTATGACCAAACACCTTTTAAATCAGTATCTTAAGTTAAGAAACTCGAAGATCTAATTTTACGATCTATGTATTTTTAGAGTTCATTAAGAGGGTCCGAAAGTTTATTACATGTGGAAAAAGATTAGCACCCCCATAATGACCTAAATCGATCCCATCTAGCCATACGTTATCTTGATTTTGGTTTTCTTGGGTTTTAAATGATCATTTTTCTTGTATAATACCCTTTCTAATACATTTTTTGGAAATAAAAAATCCAGGTTTTTTATGTAAATTCAAACTTCTCTAAGTAAACCTGGAAGATGGAGAAACATAGAGGTTTTAATAAAATAATTTTTGAATTTTTAATTTGAAGAAGATATTCCATGCCGAGTATTAGAGGGATACCAAGATAGAATATTGCCTTGACTTTTAGGAAATTTAATTTTTAAAACATGAATGCTAAATTATCATGAATGAAGGAAATGTGTGGTAAGACATAAACAAATATAATAAATATTATGGAAAAATAAAACACAAGAAGACAAAGAAAAAAGGAAAGGTCAGGATGTATCTCGTAGTTATCATCAATCATCTAAAAATAAACAAATCGACACATATGAGATGTGTTTGGGCTTATCCATCGCTAATGGCATGAAAATCAAAGTTTTAGTTGAGAAGTCCTGGGTGATGCGTGAGAGAGAAAATTTGATTTTTTTGGTGAAATTTTTAAAATTAGGGTTGAAAAACCCATGTCAGTGAAAAATGGGTGAATTTTGAAAAATGAAATATTTTTAGGTATTTTTGACAAAAGGGGTGGTCTTTAAAATTAAAATTAAAATTGATAATTTAAATAAAAAGACAAAATTAATTTTTGAGAGTTTTTGGCCTTGATGTGAGCCTAATAGGACTCATACATAACTTAAAAATTCATTAAGGTGATAGCCAAACTCATATGAGCTATCCAAATGCCTCAAAAAGGTGATTCGATAAATTTGCTTGATTTTGTCTTGTGCTGAAAACAAGGGACAACTTCACATTATCTATTTCCCGAATTTATTCCAGGCTTATTCGAAGGTTTATGGGTGAGAAACAAGACATAATTGTAAAATAACTTGACAAAGATTAATATAAAAATATTATAAAATCTCAAAAATTACGAGGAAAAAATAATTCTTAAAACTAGATTTAGATCAGCAATGGTAGTAGGTGTAGGGCATAGCATGCAACAAATTTTGAAAAATCATCCCAGACTCATTCAGTGTCAAAAAGTCACAAACAATAGCTTTCCAGAAATGAAATTTCATGTAGTTCTTAAGAAAAATACTTGAAAAATCCATAAATCATCTCATGGGCCAAAACAGCCAAATCGATTGTTCATCACTAATTCTAAGGGCTCCAAATAGTGAAGGTTTGAAAAATCATAACCACCTTATCTGAGCAAATTCAGAGGCAAACAAGATACATTTAGAAAGGTAATTTCATGCCTTTTAAGGGAAAACTATTAGAAAATTTTAAAGCATTTTTTAAGTTTGAAAATAAGTTGGTTCATAATGCTACTAGCGCTAAACCATAGTCATTTCACGTATTTGGCTATCCTAGTCACGTAATGAAGTCTCAGACATGCGAATATCCATCATTTAGGGTCCATGAAAGTGGGATAACATATCTGAGGACACCTCATTTTGTTCAGACTAGTTTTTGGCATCTAGTAGTTAGGTAAAAGATGATAAAGTGAAAAAATAAAAATAAAAGATAGGGGACAACTACCGTGTATCATGTCGCCAGGCAAAAAAAATTTTTGGAACGGCCTAAAATGTCTATGGGCTATATTAAAGAAAATGTAAAAATGAGGCATCAAAGGCCACTATTCATGGTGTCACCAAGGTTATTCAAATGAATACACAAATCAATTTCCCATTGTTTGTGACCAAGTTGAGGTAAATCGGGAAGCCACAGGCACATACGAGTTATATTGGGGCACAAGTACCGATACGAGGCCTCTAAGATGCGAAAAACTTGAATTTTCACATGTAGTATCGATATAAGATGGTTTGGTATCGATACTCAAGGTGTGGTATCGATACCTGGCATGTTTGCATGGATACAGACCTTGGCAATAGCTACTATTGTAATTTTTGGTAAAATGTATTGATACACAAGCATGAGTATCGACACAAATTCATAGAGTATTGATACTGGTGTCTCGAGACTAGAAACATTTTTTGCTCTTAGTATGGATACACAACTCATTGTATCGATACTTTGGAGTAAAAAGTACCTAGTGTATCGATAGAACATGTTTTGCATCGATAGACCAAGGTGTTTTTGCCTAGTTCGAGCTATTTTTCAACCTTTGAAAACCCAATTGAAGCATGTTTTTGCACCAAGGAACTATTATAAAACATTGCAAGCCTTAACTATGGGTTCATTAATGATTCAAACAAATTTTTGGAGCCCAAACAATTAATGAAAAAGGTTACTTTCATAAAATATATGGGTGTAGAAGGCTATGGCAGGCATATCTCCAATTTTAGGCTTTCACAGCCTTTCTGCCTCCTTACTCAGCATGGCAGAACAAATAAGAAGAGAGTCAACTGAGCATGGCAGCTGGAGATATCCATTGGAGCAGAAGAAAAAAAATGAAAAATGCCCTTTACATTGTCTTCTAAAAGGAGGGGCTGAATAAATAAAAGAGGAGAACATTACCAGCTATCTCAAAAAAAAACTTTCAACTATTAGAAAAAGCTTTCCAGCAATCCCAAAAAACTGTTCATTGATTCCCATAAATCTTTCAGCAACTCTACTCCAAAAGTTCACCAAAAAAACTGTTCCATTGCGTTTCACCTTCAAACAACCTTCATTCCTGTAGCTCTTTAAAACCACCACTAGAACATCTTAAAAAACTCAACCTTTTGACATATTTTTATCCTCAAAACACCCCATCAGCAACTCGATTACCAGAAAGCTCCTTTCTTTCTCCCTTTTTTTTGCTAAACAATACTAAAAAGAGGGAAGGGACTGAGTTAAAGTTACTATTTTAAAAAGGAGGAAAGTTCAAGCTTCTGCTGATATATTTTTTACCTGGTTCTAAAAATTTTTTGTTTTGATCATCCATTTCATTTTAGTGAGCCCTGCCATGACCTTCCCAATACTCTAATGCATTTTTGTTGCCTTGGTTATGTAGTCCTAGGATCATGATGGCTTTCTTGATACCATGATGTTGTGGGATACATAAACTCACCATACTTCATTTTTATCATCATACAGCCTCTCTTCATGCACCTTTTGCCATGTTCCTTCCATATTCACATGCCTATTTCATTTTTAAATGGTCACCTTAATGTGTCTTAGTATGTTCACATATTTTTCTTGTGTTTTAAGGAGGCTCATGAAATAAAAATGTTGTCTTGACAACTCCAACATCCACTCCTTTGTATAAGCATGTTTATATCATCTCCATGCACGTTATTTGTCATCTTCTTGCATCTATGTCACCCATTTCCATGTCAAGATGTCATCTTTGCTTGTTTACATGTTTAATCCATGTTTATCTTTGTATGTGTTGTATTTTGTTCATGATATCTCCATTAAAATGATTGCTTGTCTCATGCAAACTGATTTTTAGGAACTTTCCCAATTTAAGTTCATGTTACCTTCAATAGATGAAGAGCAGCATGGACTTAATGTCTTTATCAAATTAGTTTCCCAATCTTCGAGGCAAATCAACATTTCAGATCTGGATTCATGGTAAAATAAGTTCATTTTTCAAAGAAAAAAGGAAAATCCTTTTTAGTATTAATCCTTGATCCTAAGCCTCATGTTTCTTTTGGTGACATGGTCAACGAGTTATTCTATCGTCCCAAACTACTCTGAGATTATGGAATGAACAAACTACTCTGGGATCATGGAATGAACTTATCAAGCCAAAAATTAAAGCATCAAATAATCCTCCCTGTTTTGGCTCTGGTAGCACTATAATCTGAACTTGAAAAATCATTTTTGAACCATAAAATATTTCCTTTGATTTTTCTAATATTTTTCCCTCAAACAGCATCAAATTACCTTTCTAACGGTGTTACTTGCCCTTGGATCATCCAAGATGAGGAAGTTATGATTTTTCGAACCTTTGCTGTCCGAAACCCTTAGAACCAGCATGTAATATTCTATTTAGGGCTATTACGACCCACCATTGATTTTTATGAAATTTCCAAATATTTTTCCCAAAATGTTCACATAATTCCCTTTCCGGAAAGGTATTATCTATGATCTAACAATCTCGGATAAACTTAGAATGATTTTTTGAAATCCATCATGCCCTTTTAATTATACATGCTACCAGAACTCAGATGAACCTAATTTTGAAAATTAATTCCACCTAGAAAGTGAATTTCTAGAATTTTTGGAATATTTTTATATTAAACCTTGTTGAGGTACCTTTCCAACAGTACCTCCTTTACCCTCTGAAGTCTTTAGATACACCCTAAAAAGATCTGGAAACATAGATGACACAATGCTGCCCTTTATTTTTAACCTAATTTTCAAATCTTCTTTTATCAAGATGTTCGGATGTCTCAAAATGCACCCGTTCAGTCTCCCTCATAACACTAATCCTTTTTTACTTAGATTAAGGTTTAAATACAAAAAATAGGATTTCATATTAAAATTTTTGCTAGCAGAGATACTCCAACTCCACTACTCAAAGGGGATACTCCAACCTTGTTTTTTAATCAAAGTTTAAATTTTTTCCTTGTTCTTAAATGTTTTCCTAACTTTGAGGATACTTCAACCCCACTACTCCGAGGGGATACTCCAACCCTATTTTTTAAAAAAAATAATAAAATATTTTTTTATTCATAACTCTATTTTAGGGGACATTCTAACCCCACTTCTTCGAGGAGATACTCCAACCTTGCTGTACCTAAAAAACTTAAAATTTTCTCTCTTCTGGATGCCTTAAACTATTTTGATAAAAATTGTCTTTGTTCTCCAAATTACCACTGAATCCAGACCCTTCCCTAAAATTATCATTTGGGTTATTCTTCAATAATCGAAAGCAATTATGAGATACATTTCAATCGCCCTTCTTTTTTTATGTTTTTTTGTTTGTGATTACTTGTTTATGATAATATTATATTTCTTATTTTTTGCCTCACTAACTTGTTTCCTTTTATTGTGTTATTGTGCATTCATATTTAATATTCATTTTCTAATGAAATTTATGAAGCAATGTTTCATGTTGGTATCTCTGTAGTGCCTAATACGAAACATCCAATTTTTAAACTCCAATCTGGACATCGTTTTCATAAAAAATTCCTATGTTCTTCACATCTCCAAGGTGCATAGGTGATCTAATTTTTCTTAATAAAAAAGCTCGAATTCATATTTCTGAAAACTTCATGCATTAAAGAGGATTATACCTAAATAGAGACCAAATGGAACCGATTTAACTAAGACCAAAGTGAGATATAGTTAGCAGGCACCGATTTCAGGCATCACAGGGGTGCTAATCCTTCTCTGTGCGTAACCAACTCTTGAGCCCACCTAACGAATCTTTGGACTTTGTAGACCTTGAAATCAGTGTTTCGAGTTTCATAACTCATAATATTGTTTTCAATAGGTGTCTGATCTTACCTAGGCTAAAATGATTGGTGCTGACTCCAAGTTTATGGCCACTTCGTCATGGCTATTTGGGTGAATTGGATGAACAACTCGTTCGACGATCCCTATCCCCTTTATATCATCATGCCTAATCCAAATCCTAACCAAGGGATAGATCAAAGGCTTGACGATAACCCATCATCATTTATTTTTAAGTCGAGCACATTATGCCTTTTGGATCATCATGGCCACTTTATGGCGGCCATCTGGGTCCAGTTGGATGAACGACTTATCTGACGGTCCCTATCCCCTTCATATCATCACAGCTAATCCAAATCCTAATCAAGGGATAGCTCAAAGGCTCGACCATAACCCACCACCATTTATTTTTAAGTCAAGCATGCTATGCATTTCAGATCGTCCGAAGCTTTCAAGGTCAGGCATATGGCAACAGTGACAGCTTGGTGACTCCACTGGGGAACATAGAGAGTTAGCCCTATAACTAGCTATTTCTCACTCAGTTCTTAGTTTTTTTGTCTCCATAATTATTTAGATATAATTCTCTTTTATTTTTTGCCTATTAATCTCTATTGTTTATGTTTTTGTCTTATGATTGTTAAGGATTATTCGTGCCCAAATAAATATTAAGTTAAATAAATATGGTAATATAGGAGTGAAACAAAAAGGTTTGATTGTTTCCTCGATACATATCGTGCAATTGCATTTGCACTAGATTGCCACCATAAACCACAGAGTGGTTAGTATCCTAATTATTAGGAGGAAGTGAGCCATATTATTAGGAGGAAGTGAGCCATCTGCCTTCATGAGTAACCCTCCGCATAGGCATGGCCAGATCTTCTGAGATGTAAATTACCTATGTCTCTCATGAGTACCCCTCCCCACTTGCATAGGGAAATACATCATTCGGATCGAACATGTTTCGCCAAACCCATGATGGGCCTAGGATCAGGGTGCCTTGACTTTTATTATCAGATGGAAGAAAGATTCACATATCGAAATAGGTGTCAACTTAAACCCATATAGTGAACCCTACAAGCTAAACGATGTTAGGCCATACTGGATGCTAGAATAACCCAAAGATTAGGGCATTAGGGGAAACATTTCTTGCCTTTACTCCTATAAACCATTGGTTACATGGGTAATGATGGGTGAACATTGTCACCCACATTTGTCTTTCCATTTTCATGATCATTCCTTTAGGATATGCCATTATGTTCGACGATAAATCCCCTTTAATAAGTGGGTAAGTATAAGTGAATGCCATTACTTGCAATGCCATCTTGAAATAGTCATATCTGACCAAGATAAGCCATCATGCTTCTTGAATGATGGCTTAACATGTGTTTAACATGTATGGTGATGAATGAACATCACCGTTTACATGGTCAGTCTTAATCCTTGCAAGGTATCATGTTACTTCGTGAAGAAATAATTTTAATATGGGTATGCCGGTATGCAACTTGTGATTATCTTATCTACTTTTAGGCATCATACCGCCTATTTTGGGGGTAAATTTTGTGATTCCTTATATTTCTTACCTTTTACCTATTATTTCGTACTGGTTACTAACTCATTCTCTTTTTTTCTTTTCATTTTCACCATGCATCATTTCATCATAATTACTATCATCATGGGACATTTGGCTCTAATGGATTAGTGTTCACCAAGGGGCGTCTGTCATGGAGCAACAGCCCACTTCAGAGCTAAAGCCTTTTGAAGAAGTTCAAGCATGGTTAGAGCATTGATGGCGTTAAGACAGAGATGTTTTGAAACCAGGGCAAGCCTCAGTAGTGCATGAAAGGATCAAGATAGGGTACCGTCAAAATGCTTGGTAAGATCTAAGGATCGTATGGACCAATTAGGACAGTACTGAAAGAAAATCATTCACTAAGAGATACGAAGATATCACTCTTCTACTTCAAGTTCGTTTGGATATCGATTTGTTACAAGCAGCCTCTCAATTTTGGAACCAGCATATCAGTGTTTCACTTTTAATCATGAAGACTTAGTCCCTACGATTGATGAATACACTATATTTCTCAACATTGAAAGGGCAAAAGTCGATAGGATATACTACAAAGTGTTAAATCCTCTA
Organism: Adansonia rubrostipa; assembly: GCA_038381775.1. Lineage (NCBI taxonomy): Eukaryota > Viridiplantae > Streptophyta > Magnoliopsida > Malvales > Malvaceae > Adansonia > Adansonia rubrostipa. The sequence goes on along the minus strand of JBBYHM010085479.1, from coordinate 20,538 downwards.
ACCTTCAAGAAAAGATTAGCTCAAATCCTCAGGGCAACGGAGTCTTAGATTAACAGTCATATGAAAACAAAAGGGAAAAGTGAATGCATCTCATGGGCTAGTTTGAGAGAAATGATAACAAGTACGTTGACATCCAAAAAATCCAAGATATCTATGCTTTGGCAATATATGGTCTGGTTATATTCCCAAAGGCATTAGGCTATGATGAAGCTACGGTAGCAAATGTCATTTCTCATTTGTGCTGCAACATTAATCCTATATCGGCTTTACCAAAACTATTCGAGCTCTTAATTTTTGTAAAAAAATAGAAATGGGCCATTTCATCAGATGTGCACTATTCTTTCATATTTGGCTTGTAAGTCACTTTAGCCTTAAAAAACCAAGACATCACGCTACTTCTTACCCAACTTTAGCCCTATCTCTAAGGTACTTGAGAAGGAATAGCCTCAAGACAAATCTAAAGAGCAATAGGTCCAAAAATTTTGAAACTTCAAGGGGAAGCAAGTAAAATGGAAAGCCTCTTGGTTTTCCCTATGAATGGTCGTATACCGTTGCAGAGATTATAGTTGTGTACCGCTCATGGGATTATAGGGAAGTACTAACTACGCCCCTCTTTTAGTCATTCGATAGTTTCAATGCCATTAATTTATCCCCTTCATCCAAAACCTAGAGTTATAGGATTCTGACTATGGTGAGCCCGACTACAAGTCAAAAGTCTAGCTAGCCTTTTAAGCATGGAAACAAACCTGCTATGTTGAGAGATATTGGAGAGGGAGTAGTATGACCCCAGGATATGATGAACAGAGGATCCGTCACGTTAATGCCGTCATGCCCCTATCTGGTATTGGGACACCACAAATGTCAATTGATAAATTTCCTTCTAAAATTAAATTGCTCAAGCAAGAGTTCAAATAGGAAAAGGTAACCTTTGCCAAGGAGGATGCTTAATTAAAGGAGGAAAATAGTCAATTGAAAATGGGCCTCTACCTCAGGGATGGCAAGATGAGCAGGGCTGTCAAGGATCTTAAGAACTTGAAAAGAGAGTATGTGGCCCTTAACAAAGCAAGCAAGTCTCGTAGACTTAGAAAGTCATCAGTTGAGTAAAGGACAGAAATTACTACTCTCGAGAAGGAACTATACCAATAGAGAAAAGCTCTTAGGGTTAATAAGGAAAAGCTTACTAGAACCCAAACTCTTACATCAACTTATCGAAAGAGGAATGAATGGTTAGAGGCTTGAGTTTAGGATTTGAGAGCAAACCAAGTCAAGAGTTAAGTTCTAACACTCAGAATTCAAGACTTAGAGCATTTTCTTTAAGCTCGCCAAAACCAAGTTAACGAACTAGTGAGAGCCTCCAAACAGCGGGAGCAAGAATGGTTTTAAATGGTTGATCACGTACTTCAAAATTATCAGGACTATCATCGCCATCTTACAAAGCAGATCCAGGCAGCTCAGTTGGAGGCTGAGAACATAATGGATGTAGCTCGATCCTTGACACATGATATCTTGCCCACCGGAGCCCATAAACAAGAGTTGTACTTCTTGGACCATGTAATTAAGTAATGTAATTGTGTCAAGCATTTTCGAATATAATCACATGTAATTAAGACATTTTGTTGCTTTAATGAAAGATGCTATTGGTAGAGCTATCCTTGTATCCAATTGCCCTTTTTGCATTTGCATAACTAACCTAATCCTTTCATGGTTTTTATTTATTCATCCTCATTGCATCAAACATATGCATGAACATACCAAAAAGGCCTAATCCAAAAATAATTTAAACTGAAGGTGATCTAAAACACGAAATCTACATTTTACCATCGGTACAACACTCACAATCATCAAAAAGTGATGGAAAACCATTACAAAGCCCACATCGAAAAACTTAAACTCATGTATAGAGAGTTTCAAGAGCAGGTACTTTGTAAGAATGAAGAGCTTCAAGCACAGATCACTGAGCTAACTAAATTAATATCCAATGCGTTGAAGGAAAAAGGGTAAACGAGCATAGACGAGACAGAGAAAAAATTGACCCACCCTAAAAGTAATTTAAGTGGTGGTACTGAGGCCACCAATGTTTAAGAAGGGGCACTATATGGGCAACACCTCTGGCAATGAACATCCCACCACTTCAACCATTTATTTATATCAATCCTGCAACAGTATCCCATTTAATTCAAGGATTTCAAGGCGTGGGCTCTTCACTATCAAGGCCTATAGTCGTAGACCTCGATGAGCACATGGAGCACGAGAAAGCAAAAAAGCCCTCAGAAAATGATGAGGACTTGGACAAGTATCACTTATTAGAAAAGCATCTTCGAGCTGTGGAAGAAAGTAACAAATTTGGAATCATAGACGCAAAGTCATTAAGGCTAGTTTCGAGCCTCGTCATCCTACCTAAGTTTAAAGTGCTTGATTTTGAAAAATATAATGGAACTACTGACCCTACTACCTATCTTCACATGTACTATCATAAAATGAAAGGACACGAAGAGAACAAGAAGCTACTGATCCATTACTTCTAGGATAGTCTGATTTGGGCGGCCCTCTGATGGTACATAGGACTTGACCCCATAAGAATTTAAACATGGGCAGACTTGGCATACGCATACCTTGAACGGTATAAGAATGTGTTTGATTAGCTTCTGGATCATCTTTCTCTCATGAACATGGAGAAAAAAAATCTTTAGAGAGTTTTAGATAGTATGCTTAGAGATGGAAGGGGGAGGCAGCTCAAGTTTACCCTCCTCTAATTGAAAAAGAAATGACAGTTATGTTTGTTAGTACCCTATGAGCTCCTTACTATGAAAGGTTAGTAGGAAGCGCCATGAAAATTTTCACTAATATGGTTATATCAGGTGAAATGATTGAGAATGCCATCAAGAATGGTAGGATATCTATCAGGAAAGCATCTGGATCAGTAAAAAACACAGCAAATAAAGGTAAAGAGAGGGAAGTGAATGTTGTGGGCAATAATCGTGCTAGGTTTAATCAAAGTCTACATCCAGCATAGCCTATATACTTTTCAAGCACGTTGAATATAGGTTTTACCCCTTACTTATCAGCATTACAACTAAACAACGTTACCGAGTTAGCTCCTGAAATGAGCTTTGCACTAAATCTCGTGCAAAATACAGCCCAAAATGCACAGCCCTACAATATGAATAATGCGAGAGCTCCGAATAACCAACAAGCATCCAGAGAAAGAAAGCACTTTGAACAACTCCCTTACCATATAAAAAAGTCTACTCTCGTTTATTGGCAGGTAAACTAGTGGTCCTGTATTCAGGAACCCAAGATCACCACCGTACCCCAAATGGTATGATGATAACACTTATTATGAATACCACGCAAGAGCACAAGGCCACTCATTGAGAACTGTATTTTGTTCAAAAGAAAAGTGCAGGGTTTACTAGAAAATAGAGTGATCAAGATTGAGTAAGGTCTTGGACCTAATGTAGGGGGCCAACCCACTCCCTAATCATGCCGAACCAAGAATGAATGTAATAATCGATGGAAAAGACTGTCAAATTAAAAGAATTGTGAGAGAAGTCAAAACCTTGATAAATAAGGTTTGGCAAGCTTTCGCTAAAACTGGAATAGGAACAGATAATAAAAGTCAAAGAAGAAATGTTATTGCTACATCTTGCTGCCATTGCAGTCAAGAACATGACTTGCAACATAGTTCATCATTCTTGAAGATGCTCCAAGGGATGATGGATCAATCTAAAATTGAGTTTTATGAGTGGGATGGACATGACGATCTATCTATTAATGCCACTAATGAGAAGAGACCAAACAATGGTCAGATCTCTAGTTGTCTATCTCTTATGGGCATAAGAAAAAGAGCTAACAAAAGTTTTAGGCAGTACGCTGCAAGATGGATGGAGGAGGCTACCCAGATTCATCCCTTACTGGCAGAAAAAAAGATGATGGTTAAATTCATTGGCACGTTGCAAGCCCCTTATTACGAAAAGGTAGCGAGAAGCTTCCTGAAAAACTTCGCAGATGCGGTCATACTCAATGGGAGGATCGATAAGGCCATAAAAGATGAATTGAGAAGAAAAAGAATCTGCAAAGACAAAAGGAAAAGAAAGATGAAGGCTAGTAAGCAATCAAAATCTAGCATTGAAGCTAGTTCATCCCTAACTCATGCCGAGTTGGACTGAGGGGAGATGATCATTGAAAAAAACCATAAGATTGTAGAAAACATAGAAGAAGTTCAAACACCAATGAATTTGGTTTGGCAAATCTTAGTGCAAGCTAAGGTACTTAATGCAATTGAGAAGATAGAAGAAAGGATAGACAACTTCTGTGATTTTTATACAGTTTGCCGCCATACTCTTTAAACACGAAAAAAATTTTGCATAATGGTTCAAAGGATGATGAATGAGGGTAGCATCGAATTTTATAATGAAAAGCAAACCTTGTATACCAAGTCTACTAATGCAACATTATCTGTCAACTCACTAGAAGAAAAAGGCAATCTCTTTTACAAGATTGGAAGGCCATTGACTTTGTACGACAATCAACTAAAAGTTAAAGATGACCCTGTTCAGCCTCTACCAAGATGATCATTTAACTTTCATCTTCTTTCCCGTAAAAGATGATAAGGCATTTCCTTAAAACTATAAAAGTAAAACCTTAATCATCGGAGAATCTAGCTAACAAGTAGCAAGTGTTGACCTTTGAGGGGTAAGTCACCTAACTCGGAGTGGTCGATGTTATGCTCTAATAGCATCGAAAAATAGCACTCAGCAAAAAAATGCTAATCTCATTTCTCAAGCACCGAAGTCTGCAACCAAAAACTTAGAATCAGTAGCTGTTAAAGACCCAGTAAGTGAGAAAAAAGCTACGAAATTCCTCAAATTCATCAAGCACAGTGAATACAACATCATCGATCAGTTGAACAAGTAATCTGCCAAGATATCTTGTGGTCACTATTGTTGAATTTGAAAGCTCACAGGAATGCCCTCCTGAAGGTTTTGAATAAGGCCTATGTCTCTCCTGACATCTCTATAGGTCAGTTGGATTACCTAGTGAACAACATCACCATCGACAATTACATTTCAGCGATGATGAAATCCCGCACAGAGAAAGAGGAAATTACAAGGCCCATAATATCACCACATATTGTAAAGGCACTATTTTGCCAAAGGTGCTCATTAATAACAGGTCGGCCTTAAATTTAATGCCAATATCATGCTTGAACAAGCTCCCTGTTGACGTATCTCATATCCAAAATAGTCATAAGATTCTACGAGCGTTTGATGGAACTTGCTAGAATATTATAGGAAACATCACTATTCCACTCCAAATTGACCCATGTACTTATAAAGTTAACTTCCATATGATGGACATTGCTCCATCATATAACTGGCTATTGGAAAGGCCTTGGATTCATTCTGCTGGGGCAGTACCATCATCTCTACACCAAAAGTTGAAATTCATCATCGAGAATAAAGTCGTTAGTATTGGAGGAGAGGAAGATATCACTGCTGCTACCTCAACTGATGCCCCATATGTTGAACCCGACGAGGATAGCCTAGAATCATCTTTCCAAGCCTTTGTGTTTGTCAATGCAACTTATATCAAAGACAGATTACAATAGTTCAGCCCCATATACACATGGGTTTAAAATTGACTATCAGTAAGAGCACCTAGGCCAGAAAAGGACTCGAAAAATGCCTTCAAGGAATTGCCAAAGTCTTGAAAGTGGTCAACCAAATCGATAAAAGAGAATTGGGATTCAATCCTAGTGCACAACAGAAAAGAAAGTAAGCTTAGAAGAACTGTGAACGAAGAATGGCCTGTTTGTCAGGACGAGACACGGAGGATAAATTAATGATGTTCCCACCACTTCAGGAAAGCTTTTACCCAAGGGGACATGTAAATACTAGTTCCACTAATGCTATGCTCATATTGAACAAGGTGTTTGAGGATTTCTCCATTAATGCAATTAATGAGCCAGAGATTCAACCACAAGTGCAGAGACTAACTTGTGCCCTTCGAGGTTTGTTCTAAGTGTTTAAACTGTGACTAAGATTCATGTACTGTTTAAGTCTTTTTCAAAGTGTTCCAATGAAGATGACATAAATGTTCATACTAAAGCTTCAAAAATTAAGTTAGAGCAACAGATCTATGTCAGTGAGGTCGAATCTGAAGAGGATCCTAAAGAGAATCCCATACCCTTAGACCTATTAAGACTAGTTGAACAGGAAGAAAAACAAATATTACCTCATGAAAAATCCACTGAAACCATAAAACTTGAAACAAAAGAAGACCCAAAAGAAGTTAAAATCAAAACCTCCATATAGCTATAAACTCGAGCTGAACTAACAAGTCTCTTTTAGAAATATCAAGATGTGTTTGCTTGGTCCTATCAAGACATACCTGGACTAGATACCAAATTATGGTTAATAAACTTCCCCTCAAACCTGAATGCAAACCAATCCAGTAAAAGTTAAGGAGGATGAAACCAGAATGCTCATTAAGATCCAGGAAGAAGTCAAGAAGCAATTAGAAGTAGGATTTCTCGAGGTAACCAAATATCCTGAATGGGTAGCCAACATAGTCCTAGTTCCTAAGAAGATGGTAAAGTGTGAATATGTATGGACTATAAGGACTTAAATCGAGCCAGCCCCAAGGATAATTTTCCTTTGCCTCACATTGATAACTTAGTAGACAACACTGCCAAAAATACACTATTTTTTTTCATGGATGGGTTTTCGGGCTATAATCAAATCAAAATGGTAGCTAAAGACATGGAAAAGACCAATTTTTGTGACCATGTAGGGAAGTTTTTTTCTATAAAGTGATGCCATTTCGATTAAAGAATGCTAGGGCAACTTACCAAAAGATGGTAACATTATTCCATGACCTTTTCCACAAAGAAATAGAGGTCTACGTGGATGACATGATCACTAAATCAACAAAAGAGAGTGAACATATTGCCAATCTGTGAAAACTTTTTAAAAGGCTTTGAAATACCAGCTCAAGCTAAATCCTGCTAAATGCAAATTTACCGTCACCTCCAGTAAATTATTGGGGTTTATTATGAGTGAGAAAAGAATAGAGGTGGATCTTGATAAGGTTAAAGCTATCCAAAACCTACCATCACCCCGAACTCAAAAATAAGTGAAAAGTTTATTAGGAAGACTAAACTACATAGCCTGATTCATATCTCAGTTGACCAACAATGCATCCGATCTTTAAGTTGCTGAAAAAATAAAATCCTAGAGAATGAATCAAGAGTGCCAAGAAGATTTCGATAAGGTCAAACATTGCCTTTTAAAACCTCTAGTATTTATGCCATCAATGCCCGGATGACCACTAATTCTGTATCTATCAATCCTAGACAAGTCGATAGGCTGTATATTAGGACAACATGATGAATTAGGAAAAAAAGAATAGGATGTCTATTACTTAAGCAAGAAGTTTACATAATATGAAAATAATTATTCATTCGTAGAGAAGCTATGTTATGCTTTAGCTTAGACAGCCCGAAGCTTAAGGCAATACATGTTATACCACACTACATGGTTAATCGCCAAGCTTGATCTAATCAAGTATTTGTGCGAAGCCCTTGCCTTGTCCAAGAGATTTACCAGATGGCAAGTTATGCTTTCTGAGTATGACATCATGTATGTGAACCAGAAACCATTACAGGCAGTGTAATAGCAGACTTTTTGGAGAGTCAGGCCACAGATAACTATTAGCCTTTAAACTTGGAGTTCTCTAAAGACTTGATGTGCATATCTGAGGTAGAGAACACTGTCAAATGTGGGTCATCATGGAAGACATACTTTGATGAAGCTTCAAACGCACTGAGGCATGGAATTAGGTCAATTCTCATCTAACCCGAGGGAAACCATTACCCTTTCACAGCCACTTTGACTACACCAACAACATAGCCGAATATGAGGCTTGCATCATGGGACTCCAGGCAACCATTAAAAGGGGCATTCGAACATTGTAAGTGTTTGGAGATTCAGCCCTCATCATTTACCAACTGAAGGGAGAATGGCAAACACATGATGCTAAATTGATCCATTATGGAATCTGATATCGAAGCTTAAGAAAGAGTTTGATGATATTAGCTTTCAACATCTACCTCAAGAAAAAAACCAAATTGCTGATGCCTTGGCCACTTTATCTTTTACATTTAAAGTCAATCAAGAATCGACATTGCTCCTATCCAAATGAGTATCTATTCAACCCCGACACATTGCTAGAATGTTAAAAAAGGGAAAGATGGTTTGCCATGATGTCATGACATCCTTCAGTGCATCAAGAATCAATGATACCAAGAAAGTGCCACCAAAGCTCATAAGAAAACCATCAGACAATCAATTGCGAACTTTATTTTGGATGGTGAGATTTTGTACAAGAAAGGCTGGGATCAAGTATTACTCCAATGTGTGGATGCCTCCGAAGCCAAAAGAATACTTGAAGAAGTTCATGAAGGGATTTATGGTATGCATGCTAATGGACACTGAATGGTAAGATAAGTCATGCGATCAGGTTATTATTGGTTGACTCTCGAAAAAGATTGCATTGACTATGCCGAAAAGTGTCATAAATGCCAAATCTACGCTGACAAGATCCATGTCTCACTAACACCTCTACATGTTATGACAACTTCTTGGCCTTTTTCTCTTTGGGGCATGGACATGATTAGATCGATTACCCCCAAGGCTTCTAATGGGCATCACTTCATTTTGGTCACGATCGATTACTTTACCAAATGGGTAAAGGCAGCTTCTTATGCCAACATCACCAGATCTATCGTGTGGAAATTTGTGAAACAAGACATCATCTCTAAATATGGTCTTCCCGAATATATCATCACTAATAATGCACGTAACCTGAAAAAGAAGATAATGCAAACAGTCTGCTCTCAGTTCAAGATTCAGCATTGAAACTCCATTCTGTACCTTCCGAAGATGAATGGAGCAGTTGAAGTAGCCAACAAGAATATCAAAATGATAGTTGAAAAGAAGGCTGAGATGTACAAGGATTGGCATGAGAAGTTGCCTTTTGCCTTACATTCCTATCACACAGTAGTACGAACTTCCATGGGTGCCACCCCATTCAGTTTGGTATATAGCATGGAGGCTATCTTGCTAACTAAAGTTGAAATCCCTTCACTTAGAGTCCTGATGGAATCGTAACTTGAAGAGGCTGAATGGGTTAAAAATCGATACGAGCAACTCAATCTCATCAAAGAAAAAAAAATCAAAGCCTTTATCATGGGCAGATGTATCAAAAGCACATAATGAGAGCCCATGAGAAGAAGGTCCGTCCTCGTCAGTTTTGAGAAGATGACCTGGTGCTCAAACAAATTCTCTTGATACATAAAGATACTCGTAGAAAATGGACCCCAAATTGGAAAGGGCCATACTTGGTGAAATGCGTATTCTCTGGAGGAGCTCTAATCTTAACCCAGATGGATGGCAATGACCTGCCCAACCCTATAAATTATGATTCTGTTAAGAAGTAATATGCCTGAAAGGACCTTAGGATGAAAACCCGAAAGGGCATCCTATTAGTCCCTCGCCTACCACTTACAAAGAAAAAAAAACAAAACAAAAAAATAATAAAAAGAAAGAAGAAAAAGAAAACCAGCTTAAGTTGAAAACTCGATGATTCATTTTATTATTTAAAAGATATTAAAATATAATTTTATGTTTATATTTATATATTTTATAATTAAAATTAAATAAAAATTATTAATAAAAAATAATTTAAATTGATCTAAATTTGTAAAATTTTTATCTAAAATTCGATTTATGGATAAATATACTTGTGCATTACCTTTTCTAAGTAAAGATAATTTCATATATTTTAAAATGAAGACAAATTAATTAAAGCCTTAGATAAAACGTGGTTTAGGCAATAAGAACTTAACCAATTTGATTGAATTGATCATATGGACATATGATAAAACATATAAAAATATGCGATCTTTTTAAAAGAAAAATTACGTGGACAATTAGACATATCGATTGATCAGGTGAATAGGTTTGGTTTGATTTGGGCTATGTGATGGACATAAGTTTTAAAGCCCAATCTACCCCAACTTGACTTATTTTTATTAAATAAAATATATTTTCATTTAATTTTAATTATAAATTATATTTAAAAGCAGAAATTTTTAATATTTTAATATTTTAATATTCAAAATTTAAAATTGAGCTTTTATGACTCGTTGGGTCAAGTTAGGCTTAACATTGAACAAAGATTTTTCCTATTATCTGACTTGACTCGATGCATAAACAATTTTATTGACAATCTTGTAAGTTTATTTGATAAAAAAGACTTGTTTTTTTTTCTCCCTAATGATGCAAGCATTCAACAATCTATATTCAAAATTTTATTTATTAAATGAAGTTTTAAAATGGGTTATATAGTTATCTCCACTTCAACACCAAAATATAAAACGAAAAACCAACCACAACAAATATATATATATATAAGGATTTATATTTTATGTACAGTTAAAGTATATATTCATACGCTAACAGGAAATTACATGCTGCCATCTGTTAAATTTTAAAGTTATTTGAAATTATTTTTTGAATTTTTAAAATTTTTTATTAATTTATTAATAAAATGTCACTTTAATATTCACCGTTAGTATTTAAAATTATATATTAACAATATATCAAATACAAAGCATGCATATAAACTCCTAATTAATGTTGGGTTCTCTATTTTGAAGTAGACTAAATATGCACTTGTTCTTCTATTTGTTCAATGTGAACTGGAACGTACATGAACTTTTTATCTTTTTCTTCGTTATTGCAAACGGTTAACATGAAAACTGAATCAAATTTAGAATTTTTTTTTTTTAAAAAGCACAAATTAAAAGTTTTTGCATCTGCTAGGATAAGACAATAATCTCACATCGATTAGTCAAGACAATACCTCATAATGAGTGCAATATGATAATTCTTATATCAACAATACTAATCCTCTCGAGCATTTATGTCGAACTGCTGATTCCTTCAGTAAGATTTACTCAAAATCATCGTGGGAAGGTTGGAATAAAAAAAGTCATTAAATATCTTTCATCATTTATGAAAGATACAGACCAAGAATTTTTCGTCATTCAACCAGCTTGCAATCCTCTTTCATTTGTCGTTGTTGTTGTTGTTCTGGTTTGTGAAATGGAGATCCAACTTTTTAGCCATCATCATAAGTTGAAGTTTGTAGTGGTGGGTAAGCAGACTAACGCTGTGCGTTGCTATGTCTGTGGTAGATTCTTCCGTGGCCCAACATATACTTGTGAATAATGTCCTGAGTTTTTCTTTCACAAATCATGCATTAAATTACCTCGTCAAAAAAAAAATCATGCTTTTCACCAAGACCACCCACTGAAACTCTACACAGTGGATTGGTTCGTCTATGATGAATGCGCAGAGCAGTGCACAAGTTTGGTTTGTAGGTGCAAATTATGTATGTTCAGCCTCGATGTCAAATGCGCTACTTTGAAGCAAGATCTGGATAAAAGTATGGTTCGGAAAGAAACGAAAATTAAAATCATAATCAACCATTTCAGTCACAATCATCCACTAACTCGCTGCATTTTCCCATCGGTTCAAATGGAGGAGAAGGAAAATGAAGTACCTTGCATGGCATGCAAACAAAACATCCATGGTAAACTAATCTATTCTTGCCAGTCTTGTACATTTAACCTTCATGAATCTTGTGCTACTAACATGCCAGAACATATTAAAAGCTCGTTTCACCTGGAACATCCTCTTCTATCTTAACCTTTAGGTAGGGATATGTATGTTGGATGTGATAGTTGTGGCGATGAAGTCTACGGTATTACCTTCAACTATAGTGAATGCGACTTTAACTTGCATCTTTCGTGTGCTAAGTACCAAACGCATTCCATAAAGCATAATCGTCACGTTCACCCTCTTCTACATTTGGGGAAGAGCAATATCGATTGCAGAAAGATATACACTGAGTGCAATGAATGCGGCAAATACTGTAAGGAAGCCTTCATGTGATGCAAAAAGTGTAACTTCTATATACATCTTGAATGCATTCCGCTACCTTCTATTGTTAAACATGCTCATCATTTACATTTGCTTACACTCACAAAATCTGTTGTCAAAGATGATTCTGGTGAATATTATTGTGATATTTGTGAGACAGAAAGGAATCAATAGCATTATGTATATTTTTGCAAAGAATGCACTTACATCACACATATTGATTGTGTGATTTCTAAGGTACGTACGTAAAAATGAAGAATACACTTATCTTGCATAGAATGATTGCGTGATTACTTCTAAAATAAAAATATTAATTTGTTGCTAGTTGTCAAAGCTGAAATTAAAGTCATTTCATGCTTATTCTATTCTGTTAGGTTGAAGCCTGAAAGGATAGCATCATATCTAGTTCCTCGACCAAGGAAAGAGAAGGCTGACAAAGGAGACTGATTGGATGAAAATATGTTGGAAAGGGAAGGGATAAAGCATAGGAAAACAGAACAAGGGAATAATCATGCGGAGAAGTCTGTGTTGGAAAAGATGGATGATGAAATCAAGGAATCCGTAAAATTGATGGAAAATCTTCAGAAAAGATTATGAGAACTCTCCAAAAAATGTTATGAAATTGCAAAATCACTAGCGGAGAAGGAAGGGTTTTAAGTTGAATTTAATTACCAGTCCTCCAATCATTCACATGTAATCTATGAGTAACATATGTTAAAGGAAAATTTTTCATTCTTCCTGCCTAATAAGAGGTTTAGTAAATATATTTAGAAAGGCTTGGATCGATAAATGATCAGATTAAAAAAATTATAATTAAATTATAAAGATAGCAACGGAAACATAAGAATTAGATAAAGCCAAGACTCCTTAAACTTGATTATTTTGAATGGTTTTTGATTAATCTTTTAAATTAAAAATTTATAGAAACATTCAAGATTTATCATAACTCAGCCTAAGGATGTCTTGGATCAGTTCCATTACCATAAGAACTTGTACACCAAGCTTGGTTGTTGTAAACCAAACTGGTCCAAGTGTCTAGCCTCTAATATTTATATACACAAATGATTCAGAAAACATTTAATAGGGAGAGACTTTGTTTGTCGAAAGCCATGTTAGTAACTTAGATTTCGCTAATCTTTCTTTTTGCCTTGGAACTCTCTTGATTCATAATCAAACATAGAAGAAAACAATTTTTCTTTTAAAAACCAAGATTGAACAATTTCTCTCAAAGAAGTATAAGGAAAACATAATCAAGGTTTTAGGAGAGCTATTGCCGTAATTTGCAAGTGGCAATCATCCATAGGAGATGGCAAACAAAGGTTACATAAACCTAGGGCAACTATTGCCAACTTTTGGCCTTTTTACAGTTTAGTCCCTAGCCTACTTGAACAAATACAAATTGTGCCTAAGTAACTTTTACTTGTATTAGGAATATAAGCCAAATTTAATCTAATTTCTACTAATCACCCTTATATGTGTGACCTATTAGACCCCAATCATGTTGGCAATAAATATAAATTACCCAATTAAGAATATTTATATCTATGGACCAAGATTGGCATCTAACAATACATAATGGCCACCCAACATGCAAGGAGTGTCAATATGATTTTGATAAACCCTTTGGTGTACAATATCTTAGTATAATTTAATCCTTTCATCATATGTCTTGGAAATAGCAAGAGCATAGTTCGGTGTCTACTCTTAAGCCTTTCCATATTAGTATGTGTTAACTCTATAATCAATATTGCCTTAGCTAAAGACTTTGAGTTAACACAAACCAGGCTCATGTGAGATATGTCCCTTTAAATTACTTGGGATGATAAATCCTCTCTAGACCACTCATCCACTTTTAGTATACTTCATGTCATACCTAAAACCACCCTACCATAACCAGCCATCTATTGTGGACCCATTCGTGATGATTTCTAAGTATAAAGCTTCATATACAAAATGACCTGATGTCACAAATCTGAGGATCACTTACACTATTAACACATAAGAGTATTTTCATAAACACTTGATTGAAATACCAAATTGAACTTTCAGAGTGGATTATGTTTAGTGAACTTGTTCTACTTAACAAGCACACATATGCTATCCCCTAATTATCTATATACTTCAACTTATGAGATCAATTGCATGTGTCAAATGTATAAAAGCTTAATATATGCTGGTCCTTATGTATTGTCAACGCCCTTTCTTGACAATACGATGACAAGGAACATTTTACAAACATAGCTTTGATGCATAAGAATCTCATAATTGTAACTCATTACAACCTTTTTGTAAGGCTACTATATTTCACGGGCTTTATCTACATACGATATGCTCAAAAATTTTCAAATAACAGCTTATGGATAAAGAAATACCCCCTTAAGATTAATAAAAATATAATGTTTATTTACATGAATTTTACTAAATGCTAATGCTATACAAGCTACAATGATTGGCTTGCCGTTCTTACACTAACAATATTTATATATGAAAAAAGGTATCTACCGATCACATAAAAAAGGCTACTAAAAATTGCAACCTCATTATCTACAAGGTGAAGAGTACAATAAGAACTTTTTCCATAAGAACCATAAACTTTCATAATTACAACTACACGTTTGTACACCTAGGATACTTTTTCGATTTTATCATTTGAAACGTAAGAAAATTATTAAAGAAAAGGGTTAACAGTTATAACTCATTTATTAATTATATATTATGACAAAAAAATTTTAAAATAAATAAAATTGATAATTTTAAAATAACTTAAAACATCTTAAAAAAATCTATTATTGATAATGATATTTAGTACTCAAATATTAGTATATTATTTGCAATAATAATATTAAAATTTTTTTAATAATAGTACTATTTAAAATATTAAAAATATGTATATCAATATTAGATATTTTTAATATTTTTAAAGTGTTATTTAAAATATCAAACTAGTTCAATACTAATATTTTAATTTTTTAAATATAATTTTTAATAAAATTAATTAAATAATTATTTATAAATATAATAATAGAGGTTTATAACCTTTAGATCAAGCTTATAAAGTTTCTAGTCTTTGACACTTCCTCGACAACAAATTAAAGTGACTATAGACTTAGAGTAGCATGCAACTAAGAAAAAAGTGTTTTAAGAGCATTTTTTTCCCCACTCACGTCTAAACCTAGTAGTTTTAAACATAATTACGTAAATATAACATAGATAAAATAATTAAAATATGACACAAATATGTCTATCAAAATTAATATAATACGAATTATTATATATCAAAATTTATATAAATTTAAAATACCTTAAATCTAATTATAACATGATAAATATATAAACACAACAAAAATACATGAATTTATTTTCTTTGATTTATTTATTTTTTTTATTTATCAAAACAGCTAAAGACTATGACAAATATATGAACACAACAAAAATATATGAATTTATTTTCTTTGATTTATTTATTTTCTTTTTGATTTATCAAAAAAGCTAAAGACTATTAGG
>JBBYHM010083994.1:0-43472 GCA_038381775.1 Adansonia rubrostipa | reverse complement strand
TGGTCTAGTATCGATACATGAGGTCTTGTATCGATACAGAGGCTTATGTATCGATACATCTACATGTTGTATCGATAAAAATAGGGACATTTCAAATTTTTGGTGCATTGGAGCATTGTATCAATACATGAGAACCATATATCGATACATTCAAGCAAAATTATGAATTTTCTCATATCTTTTGTCCTCGGATACCTTAGACTACATCATTTGATGCCACATCTTTGCATTTTCCTTTGATATAATCCCTAGGCCTTTTTGACATCCTCAAAATACTTTGTTGCCTGCCAGTCATCGCCCCCTTTTACGTCCATGCTCCAAATTGCTAAAAATTATCCCGGATAAAATAAGGTGTCTATAGGTTCCTTATGGGGTAAGATTTATTTTTCTTCCTATTTAATTAACCTTCATAGATCAAGTGGCATGGGACTTTCCTTAGAATCCCCCTTAAACTTGACTTCACTAGAACAGATCAGTTGCTCAAAATCGATTTTTGGAATCTTAGTATGAATATTAATGTCACTTTCGTCCATGTACCTAAAAATATGGAAAAAATAATATAAGTAAAAAAATATGTATAGAAAAGTCAGAGAGTTAGAAAGAAAAAAGAAGATTGGACATAAAAGATGAAATGCATAATGCTTAGTCATTTTTATTAAAAATAATTAATAAAAGGATGCCTATATAAAGGATCCTATAATGCTCTTAGGCAAAAGCAAATAGGTTTAATTCATAAGATTACTTTAAAATAGACTTAAACAATACAAGAATCTTAATTTTAGTCCAAACACTCAGAACAAATCTTGGAGAGCATAGACTAGTCTCATGGTCCATTTTTGATGTCCTTAGCTCATTAATTGCATTGATAGAGAAATCTTTAAATTTCTCATTTAAAATAATCATCATAAAGCTAGAGTTAGTGTTTCCTTATCTAGATTATGCATCCTCATAAATGGAAGCTTTCCCATAGTGGTGGAAACATCATAGGTTCCTATCCCTAGTTTTGATCCAATAGATGGGCTATCCTTTTTCCATGATTTTTATGAATTTGCTTTTCTTGTTGTTGAGCATTCAACTTAAACCCCAAACCTCTCTTATTGGTTTAGTTGGTGACTTTCAAAGCTTAAGCAATCCCCTGGAGATGTTGTTCGAGTTCTCTTCTAACCTAGACACCCTTGTTGATAGTCAACTTGAGACCTATGTAGGTACTCTTCGATAAATGAAGCTTATTATTAGCAAACATTTTTTAACCTAAGTAGCATTGATGACTCGAAGAACTAAAAAGATGAGTCTTGAACATCCTTGTCAGGCTCAATATAAGAATCATTAGTGAAAGTAGTAGTAATAATGTATTCCTTTCCTCTTATGTTGACAACTAGTTTTTAATAACAAATTTTAACTTCTGGTACAATGATCATAATACTGCCTCTATAAAATGAATTCAATGCTTCCCCAATAGGTAATTATACAATGAATTAATGTCCATCACATGGAAGTCTATTTCATAAATATATAGGCCAATTTGAAGAAAGATGGTGATGTTTCCCACAACCTCTCTGTAAGTCTCATTAATGCTTACATGACCATGTAACTATGCTTGATATGAGATGCATTGATAAGGAGCTTGTTTAAATAAGACATAGGTATTACATTCAAGGCCAACCCATTGTTCATAAGAGCTTTGGACAAAGAGTTGCCTTTGCAGAAGGTAGTGATATGAAGAGCTTTGTAGTTTCCCTTTCCTCCATGAAAAATCTTCTCATCACTGAAAGAGATGTAATTATCAACTATAATATTGCTTACTAGTTGGTCCAACTTACCGATAGGTATGTTATGTGGAACATATTCCTTGAGAAGGGCATTTCTATGAGCTTTAGAATTTAATAGCAATGACAACATAGATATCTTGGCAGACTGCTTGTTCAACTAATCTACACTGCTATACTCGCTATGCTTGATGCATCTAAGAAATTTTATGGCTTCTTTCTTATTTATTGGCTTTTTCATAGCTATTGATTTTGATTTTTTGGTCACGATCTTTGATGCTTGATGGGTAAAAGCAGTGTTCTTTTGCTGGGTATCACTTTTCGATGTCGTTGGGGTGTAACATTTACCACTATGGGTTAGGTGACTTACCTTTGAGAGATCGACATTAATAGCTCATTGATTGGATGCTTCAATGATCAAAGTTTTATTTTAATATTTCTAGGGCATCATTTTATGGTTTTTATAAGGAATAGGGGATGGAAGTTGGATAATCATCTTAGGTATAGGTTTAACAGGGATGGCCTTAGCATCAGTTGGTTAGTAAACAAGACTAATGGCTTTTTAACACCATAAAGAATGTTTTTCCCATCTTTATTATGCCATTGCATGCTTTTATCCTATTCTTTATAAAATTTAATTTTTGAGTGATCCACTACCTTTGGATCATCTCTAGGATATCTGGACAAAATTATAAAGTATGCCCTTGTCTGTAATAGCAAGAAAAAGGTTCAGCCACTTTTTTATTTTGGCTTTTAACTTTTGATACTATCCTAGTTTTCATGAAAGCTTGCTATACCTTGCTCATTGGTGTTTTGACTTCCATAATGTTTTTCATAACCTAATAAGTCTTTCAATTAATTATTGCATTCACCCTTGGTTTAGCATGGTTGAGAAAACATATTAGTTTCGACACTAGGTCTCAGCCCTGTTTCGACCTTGAGCATGCTTTTTGCTAATAGACTTTATTCCTTCCTCTTAAATAAGATAAAGTTTTCAATGGAGTGGCATTGCACCCTAGCATGGTACTTACAAGAGGTATTTTTTATTGTACCACTTAGGATAAATAGGTGATCATGAATTTATGAACACCGAGCCTACCAATTGGCATTCTAATAATCAAGAGTAAATCTCTTTGTAGGAGTATGGGAGTAGGTCTAAATGTTTTCTCTTATAGGTTGCGAGTTAGTTATCAGGGACTTTAGCATTATTTCTGTTGTGAGGTTAAGCATCCTGAATATTGTTCTAGGTAAGGCTTATTGTAAAGCTTATTATGGGTTAACTCCTGTAGAGTAGATTGGTTATGGCATTGGTGAGTAAAGGTTAAAGCCTAGATAAGCCATGCTAGGGAAATACATATTCTACATCAGATATAGACTTTGAGGAAATTTAGTCAAACTTTCATTAATGGCATTCACTTCTTTCTTTTTGCCTTTGGCTATGAATTTCCTAGTCAAGCTTGATGATTCTCTCCTAATATCTTGCTATCTTTTATGGCATTATCAATCATCTCACCTGATATGACTATGTTAGCAAAGTTCTTTATGGTCTTCCCTACTAGTTTCTTATGGTAGCAAACTTGCAGGGTATTGACAAACATAACCATCACTTCTTTCTTGATCAGGGAAAAGTGAATTGGAGCAGCTTTCTCTTTCCATCTTAGGGTGTACTACTTAAAATTTTCAATGGCTTTCTTCTCTATATGCATGAAAGAGAGGTAATCCAGGGTCCAATTGAATATATGCTTATATTGGTCTAGGAAGGCACAAGCTAAATCTTACCATGTTTGAATTCTAACTTGTCAAGCTTTATATACCATTGGATAGTTGCTTAAGTTAGGCTATCTTTGAAGCAGTGTACCAATATTTTCTCTTTTTTTTCATACCCAGCCATCTTCTTACAATACATGCGAAGATGGGTAGTGGGATCCATAGTTCCATTATACTTTTTAAAATTGGCACTGTAAATTTAGGTGGAACAACAAGATTGGAGACTAAACCCAAAGTTTGGCATCTATGATGCTGAATTTGTCACTTTCTTTTGTGGCCCTGAAGTGCTTCTCTAGTAAATGATGTTTGCTCATATCCTTGGTGGTTTTAGAAGGTTTCAGCTCTTTTGCCTTTTCTTACTCTATTTGTTTATCAAGATCTAGAAATAAAGGCCTCGCTGGTGAAGAGCCTGCACTTTGATACTCTTTAACCAGATGAGCTGCTACAATAGGATTTAGGTAGATAAATGGCTATGCTGGTGGGATCATTGCTACCAAAGGCTACTATTTTTGTGATGTTCCATTAAGATCATTGTTGGTTTTAGTACCACTGTTAAAATCATTCTGGAGATTTGCTGGCCCTTTACCTATGTCTATAGTGCTTATTTACCCTTTATCCTTTAAAATAGCAGACGATAGCTTAGTTAGCTTTACTATCTGAGTTGGAAGTTCCTCGTTCTTTTAAAGTATTTGTTCTTAAGGTTCCTTACACATGGGCTTTAGTCATTCAATATGAGCTTGATTTATTTTCCATGGCCTTTCAATGGTTGCAAATATTGTATCAGTGATGAATAATAAATTAGGTGTTTCAAAGCACCTTGGACTTTAGATTATTTCAAGATTATACTTTCATGACATGCCATGAATATGTTTAAAGAGATGATGATAGGTACGCAATCATGATAGTAAGTGATTATTGACATGAATAAGTGAATAAAGCATTAAAAAATTAAGTTAGTTATGCATATGTAAGACATACAATTGGATTGCAAGATAGCTTTATCAATAGTGTCTTTCATCAAAGCACCAAAATATTTTGATTAGACGTGATTACATTCGAAAATGTCTAAACATAATTACATTGTCCAATCATGTGTTTTAAAAAATACACAACTCTTGTTCATGTTCTCTAATAGGCACGATATCTTACATCAAGGACCTGGCCACCTTAATCATGTCATCAGCCTCTAATTACTAATTGGCTACATAAATTTGCTCGATGAGTTGGTGATAGTGACCTTGATAATTTTGGCTCGCTTGATCAACTATTTGTTACCATTCCTATTCTTAATGTTTTTGGCTCTCATTAATTTCTTAATATGGTCTTGACAAGTTTGTAAAAACTATTCCAAGTTTGAATTCTTAGTGTTAGAACTTCATTCTTAATCTTGTCTACTCTTAAGTTTTGCACTCAAGCTTTAAGATGTTTATTTCTTTTTTAGTAGGTTAAAATGATAGCATGGGCTTTAATAAGCTTTTCCCTATTGGCTTTTGGACTCTTCTTTCCATTGACTCAACTATTTATCGATGGCTATGAGCTTTGCCTCCCATTTAACCAATGACTTACCAATGCATTTATACTTGTTTGCTCTTTAGAGGGCCATATAGTTTTTTTGTAAACTTTTAAGATTCTTCTTAATTTGATCCCTATCTTTCACAACCTAGTTTAACTTGCCATCCTAGAGGTATAGGTCCATTTCTAACTGACTTTTTTTTTTTAAAATGGGTGATTTTTATGGTAAATGCTATTTGTTTGAATTCCTACTTAAGCAAATTGATCTTAAATAGAGACTCATAGATCAAGAGTTAGGCTGTCCCAATATTGGATAGGGGTAGAGTGTCATTAATGCAATGAATTCTCCATTTGTTATTTCCTTTCTAATGCCTCTCTCATACAATGAACCTTTCTCCAAGTATGGAAGGCTGACTAGACTTTTGACTTGTAATTGGGTTTACCATATTCGAGGTGCTAGTACTTAAGGTCTTGAAAGAATAAGATGAATTATCAGTATTAAAACTGTTGCCAAACAAAGAGAGGCACATAGTTAGTGTTTTTGCATAATCCTATAATTGGCACAAAACGATAACTCTACATCTATACATGATCGATTAGGGGTAAATCCATGGAGCCTTCCATGTTACCTTCTCTCCCATGGGATTTTAAAGCTTTTTGACCTAATGTTCCTTAGACTTATCTTGGGGATTTTCTTTCTCGAGGACCTTGGAAAGAGAGTTGAAGTTAGGAAATAAATTATGCAATATTCTCTTCTTTTCGATGTGAAAGTAACTGACAAGCCAATTGTGAAGAAGTGGGGCACACTCGATGAATTGGCCCATTCATTTTTCTTATAAAAACTGAGGGTTCAAATGGCTTTAGCAATAATGGTAGGTACAGGTTGATATTGCTGCATAATTAGGGAAACAAATCTGTGATTGTTGCCTTTGTGTAGCCCAAGGTTTTCGAGAATATGACTGGTCTGTATATTGCTAAATCATAGATATCCTGAATTTTTCTTGCATCTGTAAGACTCACTATTGCTTCCCTTAGACTAGCCTAAGAAATGCACTCAAAATTCCCTTTTGCCTTGATGTGGCTATCGATCCATAGCTCTGTGGCTTTGAGAATTTATGCTAATCTCTTTCTGAAAGGTAGAGTTTATGATGTTTTGCAGTCTACATTATCGGACTTGGCCTTTTAAATGTTGAGCAGTGCTGCATATTCATCGACACTGTAGATCAAATCTTTTTGACCAAGGGTGAAATATCTGTACGCTAGATTCCAAAATTGTCATGCCTCTTGTAACAGGTCAATATCTAATTAGACTTAGAGTAAGAGGGCTATATCTTCATATCTTTTTGTGAATGACTCCCTCTCAGTATTATCCCAACTAGTCCAAATATGTTTTAAGTCTCAACAATAATTTTATCAATATTAACCCTTTTATGCATCATCAAGAATAGGCAAGCTTGAGGACATCCCCATCTTCATGCTGTGGACCCTTTAATCATGCTCTGAGTTCTTCGAAAGGCTTAAGAATATAGATGGGCTATTGTTCCATGATAGGCATTATGACACCCTATTTTGTCCAAGCGAATATTTAGGGCATCAGAAGCCATTGTCAAGGCACCATTGAGGTCATTTGTACAAGCTCATGTCTTTATCATTATTCTTAGCTAAGGTAAGGTCGTAAATTATTTAATTTGAAACCAACCCCTATAAAAAATGCATTAAGTAAAATAGAGCTAATATGCATATTTACTAATTTTGTTTGGGCCTATTTTATTTAATTATATTGGGTAATCTTTTCAAATATTTTAAATTCTTAATGGGCCTTATTGAAATTATTTTGACTCAACATGTCCATTATTTGAATTAATTTTGGGCCTATTGGTTTAAGTTAATGATTTTTTAAGGGACCCAATTAGCTTGATGGTAGGGTATTTCATGGCAAAAAGTGATATTCAAGAGGTATTTTGGACCTTTGGAGATTAGTTGGTACTCAAATATTGGTGCTTAGACCAATTAAAACTGATAGCACACTCTAACTAAAAGACAAAAGTGCCTTCTTTGCCTTGGCATGGTGTTGGCCAAATGACCTCCTATAAAGCCAAAAGGTTGGTTTTCATGAAAAGAGCTCTCTCCATTTTTTCTTCATTTTAGTTGCCAGCTATAGAAAAAAATGTTTCAGTAATTAAAAAATCCATAGCAACTGAAGAAAAGGAAAATCAAAAGTAAGCAAAACATAAACATGGAGGCACTATATTAGCAAGGAGATTAAGCAAGCTTTAAGTTTCATTTTATGGTATATTTCCTTCATTTTTCTTTCACATATTTTGCTTTTCTCATTTTTGTTTTTTTCATACCATTTTGGTAAGCCTTTTGAATGATAGCCGAAAATGTTGTAGGATTCATGCATTTCTTTTAGTTTTTTTTATGTGGTTGTTTGTTTAATGAGTTGTTATGATATTTTGGTGGCTAAAAAATCATGTTTCTTGCATTATTTCCATTTAGTCATCTTGTATTTCTGCCTTTATATTTTTGCTTTACCTCAACACTTTGATTTGTGATGCTTGATACCTATTGTTACATGAAAAAAGTTGCTTGTGTCTTTGCTTGTGGTTTGTTTACCTACTGATTGTTAAAATGCCATATTATGTGTGACTAACTATGCCTTGAGTGTTTGATATCATGCTTATTTATTTAGTCTATAATGTTTTTGTTATAATGTTTATTTGATGTGGGCTAAAATCTATTTTGTAAAACCCACCTCAAGTTAAATCTATACTAACATTAATCAATGGGGATTAGCATGGATTTAGTGTTTTTAGTATATTGGTTCTCCAATGTTAGGGATTTATCGAGTATGAATGTTTGGGATCATGGCCGGCCAAATAAAATTCTATTTTTTTATCAAAAATTAAAAATGCTTTCAAGTGTTTAACCTAAGTTTTGTTTCGAGCCTATCGTTAGCATTGGTGTAGATAGCTGACAGTTTGATGGTCTATTCTATGAGAGTTGGATTGCTCTAATAATTCATTGCCATGGACCTCAATGGTTGGACATTCGCATATCTAATCCTTTGACACATGATCATAAAAGCCTTAACCCAAAGAAATCCCTATTTTGGTATTAGCAGCATAGTGGCCCGAATTGAAAAATTATTTCTGGACTTCAATCTATTTTTCTAGAATTTTCCAGTATTTCTTGAAAAAGGTTTCAAATTACCTTTATAATGATATGTCATTTGCCCATGTATCACATTAAGAGAAAGGTATGATTTTTAAACGTTCATTGTCTAGAACACCTAGAATCAATGATTCATATTTTGTTTGGGCAATTCTGACCCATTGAATGATTTTTCTAAATTTTTTAAATATTTTTCCAAAAAATTTATAAAATTTCCTTTTTGAGAAGGTATCTTTTGTGATTTACTGATTCCAAATGAATTTGAGACAATTTTTCAGAGTTTGCTACTCCCCTTTCCTTGTATTTGCTATCAATACTAACTCAGACTTAGTTTCAAAAATTAATTCCACCTAAAGAGCGATTTTCTAGGATTTTGGGATATTTTTACATTAATCCTTATCGAGTTACCTTGCTAAAGGTACTTCGTTTGCCATTAGACACCAGCGGACCAAACTGAAATAAATTTGAAAGTTGGATAGCATGATGCTGTCCCGTATTTTTGGTAAACTTGAGAAAATTACTCGGATTTTCTCAAACCAATATTTCTAGTTATTCGAATGACTCAAAATATATTCAATGGTTTTCTCTATTAAGGCATAACTTAAGACGTAGGTCCTACTAAGCTCGAATCAAACTCAAAATTATTTTCAAATTTAATTTTTATTCCCTATTTGAAATATTTTTCATTTTAAAATTTATTTTCTTTAAAAATCTAAAAAATTTTGATTTTCAAAAATCACTCAAATTTTTTTCTGAGTAGATACTTCAATCTTAATTTTTTGGAGGGATTTTCTAACCCTACTTTTTTTGAGGGATAATCCAACCCCTTTTTTTAAAAATACATCAAAATCTATGTTTCTCTCCATCAAGATTCTCTGAACCTTTTATCAACCTTTGCTCCTAAGATGGCCTTTAAGTCTAAGCATGTCTAAAAATTGTCAATTTGGTTATTCCTTAATAACTGAGTTCAATTGCAAGATATGTCTTAATCATCCCTCATTTTCTATGTTTCTGTGTGTTTATCTTTAATGCAATTTCTATTATATTCCTCTCTGCCTTACTAACTCATTTCTCTTCTTGATGGTGATTTGCATTCACGACTTCAGAAAAAATCAAATTTCATTAAACTCAAGGCAATGTTCTATGTCAGTATCCCTCCAGTACTTGACATAGAGTATCTCATCTTCCTAATCAATTCGGATCTTATTTTACTAATTCCTTTATGTTTTTCCTCCCTCCTGAGTTACATAAAGGGATATTAATTAAGCTTTTATCAAAAAAAGACCTGGATTTAATATTTAAAAATTTGCACTCATAATGAGGGGATTACACATAAATAATGATCGCATAAAAAATTGACAACTGAGACTTTGATAATTCATGGCTAGATGGTACCAATTTTGAGCGTCATATGGTGCTTATCCCTCTCTACATGTAACCTATTCCTGGACCTTTGAAGACAAACTTTGGTATGCATAGTCTGTAAAATCAGTGTTATGAGTTTCGTAACTCAGAATCACTGGTTTTAATAGGTATCCAATCATACTTAGCCTAAAATGGTCCATGGCAACTCCAAGTTATGGCCATTTTGTAATGCCCATCCATGACCGGTTGGACAAAAGATTCATCCAACTATGCTTCCTTTAACATTCACCTTATCATGCCTAATTCAAATCTCGATTAAAGGATGATCCAAATGCAAGTTGTGATAGGCACCCCTTGCTAAACACTAAACCTCTCGCCAATTGTCCCATAGTGATGATGATTATAATGAAATGACACATGCAACATCGAAAGTAACAATAAGGGATAGGTTACTGACAAATTAATGATAATAAACAAAAATAAAGAACAAAAGAGTGGAAAAAAATAAATCACAAAAATTGCCCTGAAAATAGATGTTAGGATGCTTAGAGGCAGACATAATAGTTGCAAATATTATGATGAGCTAAGTATCATGGGCATTATAACAACATGTCTAAATAGTAGCTCTTATTAAAGTGACATAGTGCCTCGCGGGGACAAAATAGTGATCGATTGAATGTGACATTTGTTTATCACCATCAATGATGGGTATGCATTAAGTCATCGTTTAGATAATATAATAGTTTATTTGGGTTAGACATGACTTTTTCAGGGTAATAAAAGTCCTTGCAGGTGATTCATTCGTTTGTCACCACCTATTTATTAACAAGGGTTAGCCATCGATCGGATAGCATTATGACATGCCTCAATGAAGAAATGAGAAGCAAGATGTCTCTTAAAGCATGAAATAATAAGTGGGGCAACAATGTTCATTCATCATCGCCTACGTAACTATGGTACATAGGAGTAAAGGTCAAAAGTGTTTCCTTGTGTGCTCTTTTGTTTTGGGTTATTCCAACACCTTGATATGGCTTAACATGTTGTAGCTCTTAAGGCTCACTATATAGGGTTAGTTAACTCCAATTTGGTACCAAATTACTTCTTCATCCTGTAGGGATAGCCAAGGCACCTAGATCCTAGGCATATCGCAAGCTTGGCAAAATGGGTTTGATCTAATGGATGTATTTCCCTATGAAGTGTAGAGGGTTATTCATGAGAGACATAGGTAATTTATACCCAGAAGTTCTTGTGATGCCTACATGGAGGATTACTTATGAAGGTGAATAGCTTACTTTCTCTTAATATTTTGGGATCCTAACCCTACCATGGAGTTTGGTGAGAATTAAATGCAAATGCAAGTGCACAGTATGTATCAGGGAAATAATTAAAGCTTTTGTTTACCTCTTATTACCATACTTATAAGATTGGTATTTATTTGAGAACATGGTAGTCCCTGATGATCAAAAGACAAAAAAACATGACAAAGAAAATATTAGTAGACAAAATGGAAGAGGATCGAAGCATCCAAGGACCTGGCAAAAAGGACTAGTCATAGGGTTAAGTCTTAAATTATGTTCCTAATGGAGTCACCAAGCTGTTGCAATGTGCTTTTACCTGGCACAAGCTTACCTGAATCACTCGGATGGTGATGAGTGCAACTTAAGAGGAATGTAGTGCTTTTAAGTCATCTTTTGGTTAGGATTTAAATTTGGCATGATTGAGATGATGGCGAGGGGAAAGACCATTGGACGAATTGCTTGTGCAACCGATCTTGGATAGCCACCATGAAGTAGTCATAAACTTGGAGTCACCAACGATCATTTTGGGCTAGGCATGATAAGATGCCTATTGAAAATGATATCCCATGTTATGAAGCTTGAAACATTGATTTTAAGGTCTACGAGGTCTAAAGATTCGTCAGTTGGATTTAAAGTTGGTTATGCATAGGGAAAGATTAACACCCCCATGATGCCCGAAACAGCACCCACTGGCCATGTCTTACATCATTTTGATATAATCCCCTTTTAATGCATAAAGTTATATAAAAATTGTAAAATTAGG
Source organism: Adansonia rubrostipa (assembly GCA_038381775.1). Classification (NCBI taxonomy): domain Eukaryota; kingdom Viridiplantae; phylum Streptophyta; class Magnoliopsida; order Malvales; family Malvaceae; genus Adansonia; species Adansonia rubrostipa. Next base: position 31,827 of record JBBYHM010083994.1, on the reverse strand, counting down.
TTTTAAAGAAAAATTTAAATTGTGTATACGCCATAGAGAAGTTGGGGAACATAGTGATTTTTTTATGGAAATAATCTTTGGATTTAATTTTGAAAATAAGATATCTCGCATCAAGCCTTAGAGAGATACTGACAATAAAAATTGCTTTATAATTTTTAAAAATGATTTGGAAATATGAATGCACAATGGATACCATAAAGGGAAATGTGTTAGACAAAGAAGAATACAATAATATTGCAAAAAATTAAACACACAAAAGCATAAAAATGAGGTATGGTTAGAATGTTTCTTATAATTGTCTTCGATTATTAAGGAATAATTTAAATGGCAATTTTTAGATGCGTTTGGTCTTGATGTCACTTGAGGTGTGAAAACGAAAGTTTTGATTAAAAGGCTCGTGGAAGTTCGAGAGAGAGAATTCAAATTTTTTTTAAGTAAAAAAGTATATGCTCGAAAAATATGGATAAAGTATCCTAATGCTAAAAATTTTAGTGATTTTTGCAATTTAGTTAGAATGTTTCTTGTAATTGTCTTCGATTATTGAGAAATAATTAAAATGACAATTTTGAGATGCGTTTGGTCTTGATGTCACTTAAAGTGTGAAAACAAAAGTTTTGATTAAAAGGCCCATGGAAGTTCGAGAGAGAGAGAATTTAGATTTTTTTAAGTCAAAAAGTATCTGCTCGAAAGATAGGGATAAAGTATCCCAATGCTGAAAATTTTAGTGAATTTTGCAATTTGAATGAAGTTTGCAAAAGTGCAGTTGAAGTTTCCCCTAATAAAACAGGGTTAGAGTATCCCTAAAGATGAAAATCTTAGGATTTAAAAAAAAAGATTATTTTTAATGAAAATAGGTATTTTAAAATTTAAATTGGTAATTAGAATAAGAGATAAAATTGATTTTTTGTTTGGCCTTGATTTGAGCCTCATGGGACCTGTTTTATGACACTCCACTTTATGGGGAATTCATTGAATGCATTTCGAGGCATTTGAACATCTCAAAAAAGTAATTCACGAAATTAGTCTAATTTTTATGTCCAAAAACTAGGGACAACATTGCGCTATTACCCGTCCCGAATTTACTTTGAGTTTATTTGAAGACTTTAAGGGTTAAATGAGGTATCATTAGAAAGTTAACTCAATAAGGATTAACATAAAATTATCTCAAAAATCCTAGAAAAATCACTTTCTAGGTGAAATTAATTTTTGAAGTTGAGGTTGTTCCAACACTTGCAGCATATGCAGGGGAACGGTGTAACAAACTTGAAAAAATCACCTGGCACTCATTCAAAATCGTTAAATTGCAAAAGATGATCTCTAGAATATATCGATACCTTCATGCTCAAATGTGACTTTTATGCATCTTTGGCTATCCAAACCTCTTACCATGAATAGGAATAATAAGGGATGGATTCGTGTTTGCTTAAATAACCACGATGACCTGTCAAATGTGACCTTTAATGCATTAATTATTGGCCTGAACAAAATGGGATGTCTATATCTGGATGTACTCATCCCACCAAAGTTTAAGATACCTAAATTTCAAAAATACAACTGCACCACAGCACTGCAGGCCTACACTAAAATGTTTATTAGGAAATGATTGGGCATGCACATAATGACAAGCTTTTTATCCATTGATTTCAAGAAAGTTTGTCTGGATCAATAGTAAAGCGGTATAACGACCCAAACCAGAGCTAGATTTAATGTTAGATAGATTTGGTGAATGCTTTTCTTCAGTAGTATAAACACATAGATGACTAGGTGCCAGATAAACTATCTCTCTAGAATATAAAAAAGAAATGCATAGCATCCTTTAAAGAATATGCCTAAAGATAAACAGATAAAGCCTCCCAAGTTTAACCCTTTTGATAGGAAAAGAAACCACTAGCTATTTGTCAATAGCCTGCATGTAGTGTTGTATGATAAATTGATTGAGATCAAGAAGAAGATAGGGCCAAGCAAGAAAAAGAAAGGGCACCCATCTGTTAGCTATATTAGCTAGTTATACCAACTATCTTGTCCTTATAATCAAAATGAGGATATCAACCCCATAATGCATATTCTCTTCCTACACCATAAGCTTCCCTTTAGCGGCACCATAACCTATCTTTACTAATCCCACTCAAAACCAACCGAGGCCTACTACTAGCCAGACATCCTAAAGAGCCAATCAACCTAAACCCTAACATAACCCCTTCCTTATACCTATAAAGAAATGTTCTCTAAGTTCCTTAAGGCCTGGTTAGTTTAGAATAACTTTCCCAAGTGGTATGATATGAATGCCTAATGTGAGTACCATAGCAGCATAACAGGCGATTCTATCAAGAATTGTCCAGCCTTTAAAAAGAAAGTCCAATATCTCTTCAACATTGACACCTTTTGTTTCATTAGTGCCCAAGGATCTAACGTTATGGCAAACCCACTATGAAACCACACAAAACCCATAGTTAATGCCTTGATTTTTGAAGAAGCATGATAGGTGAAAATAAAAGTCAAATAGGTAAAAACCTCAATGGAAAAGTCTTGGGTAGTTTTGGCTAAAGCCACGCCCTAATATGTAGTTCATGCAAATTTTGTATTCTTTTATGGACATTTAGGCTTATTTGAGATTATGAGTAATAAATAATACCAATTGTTGAAGGATTTTAAGAATTATTAATCCAATTATTGTTTAGATGCATAATAGATGCCAAATTTTGAATTTTTTTGTATATAGGCATATTACTCAAAATCATTCAAGTAGCCATATGCGTTAAAAAGAATTTTCAAGAAAAACATAACAAACTTCCATAGGTTAGAAAATAATTTCTCATTCATGGTATGTCAATAAAATCATTTAAGCAATCATTTAATAAATGAAAATGCTTAATGGTGAGAAATAAATATTTAGACATATTCAAGGATCCATTCAGAGCAAACATTTTAAGCATATATGATATACAATAATACCAATTCTATATGATTTACTCATGCATGTCACCAAACATAATGCTAAGGCATAGCATTAGTTTAGTAATTACCTCAAAGTTACCAAGCTTTGATGATATACTCATTATGACTTTAAAGATCATAGCTTCTAGTTGTTTGAGAATTCTTTGATGGTTTGGCTTGATTTGAAGAGGTTGCATGCTTGGTTTACTTATTTGTTATGCAAGTGTTCATTTTTCAAGAAAGGATTAATCTCCAAGAACCTTGCAAGACTTAATAAGAATCTTGGCAAAAGATAAGCATTAGTAGTGCCAAGATTTTAATTCAAACAATATTCAATAAGCTCATGTGTTGTTAGAAATGAAAGATGTTCAATGAGCTTAATAATATTCTAAAATAAGTGGTATCAAATGTTAATAAATGAACAAATTAAGCATATATGGTACCAATTGTTATAATGTAAGAAATATTTTAATTAAAAGCACAAAAATAATGATGCATAGAAGATCTTGTATTTTTGTATATCATGAAGCAATACGAACATTTAAAGTTACAATTCATACATTTGATTTGTGAAGCACTTATCAATGAATCAAATATAATGTTTAACAATGTGATGAGCTATGAAATGATGTTTATCAAGGTTTAGAAATCATGACAGTTAAGCATTTCAAGTGAAAACCCACTAAAGAGACCAATTTTGCATTTAAGAAAAAAAAAGCATGAAATTGGCCAGAAATCACTACTTGTATTTATACAAAGGGCTTTTGTATCGATACACACAATGATGTCTTAAAACATCCTTGTATCGATACAATCTTGGTTTTTTTGGATTTTTGTTCATTGTATTGATACAAGGCTTTAAGCATCGATACATGCCTTAAGTTTTTTGAAAAATGTTTAGAAAAATATGTAATTTGGCATTCCAAAACCCATGATTTTATATTCTAATGCAACCCTTTGATTTTAGACATTTAAAAACACATGTAATTGATCAAAAGTTTGAATTAAAATAACTTTTTAACATCTAGTTTGAATGAATTAGCATATTTGATCACATAAGCAAGGTAATATGCAACTAAAGGTAATTTAAGTTGAGCCATCTTGGTGTCTTTCTTATCCTATTCCAATTCTTTTTTGGGACTTTAAGATTATTTATCATCTTTGTTTGGATGAGCAGGCCTTTCACAATTAGCTTCCAAACTTAAGAAGGTAACATGGCTAAAGGTCTTAAAATAAGAGATTTTCATTCAAATCGTATATGCACAAGTTTAAAGTATTTTCAACGTACGCCAAATTGTTTAAACCATAAAATATGGCTTCACAACATAATCAAAAATCCTAAGTCTCATGCAAGCGTAATTGAACATAAAGCATTAAAGAGACTTTAAAAACTTGCTACTGGTTGTTCATAGCAAATCATATGTATAAGCTCTATACGTTCCCCTTAAGGATATGCATATATTTAGTCATACATTAGGGCTTTTTAACAACTCAAAACATGTAATTTATCAAAATCATTATTTGATGCACAAATTATGCTTGAGTTTATGCTTCATAACATCATTTCACAAATCAATCTAGTATTTCATCATTAGCCCTAAATCATTAAATGCATACATGAATAAGCTCATAATCACTCAAGATGCAAAACATGAATTTTTATTAAACTTATTTGCATCAAAACAATATATAAAGAGTTTCTTCACTAAAACATTTTAAAATTTACAAAAAGGCAACCAACACAAGATAAAACAAGTTTAAGGCTTAAAGGTCACCCATCACACTTTCTCATGCGTCTAGAGCATTATTTTGTATTGGTTTTCTCCTTATTGCTCTAACATACCTATAAGAGACTTTCACTTGCATTTTGGTACCCAAATTACTTTATGCCCTTGGAGGTTAGTTTCAAAACCTTTTATTCCCTTAGGAACCCAGGCTTGCCTTATTTTAAACTATGTTCTTTTCTTAATAGGAAAGTTTACTCACCATGACCAAGATAATTAGAATGTAAGCACTTGGTCAAATTTAAGACTTTTTTTTAAAGATTTTTTTTTAAATTCCAGGATCTGAATCTTCTTTTTGAAAACAAAATTGACTTTTTCTAAAATGTCAATTCTTAGCTTGGTGTCATTAAAATTATTTTTCAAATCTTTCTTTTCATTCTTTAAAACAAGCTTTAATTTCAATAGTAAATTATTTTCATTTAATTTTGAAATCATCTTCTTCTATTTAGAGTTCATTTCTTCCAACTTAATTGCAAGTTCATTAAAAGCATCTTGCAATTCATCAAATGCATAAGAACTTTAATCATAAGAGTTTGAGATTACCTTGGGCTTATCAAAAGCCATGAAGCAAAGGTTGCCAATTTAGTCTTCCTTAGAGTCATCATTATTGGTAGAGTTATTGTCATTCCAAGTTGCTACAAATACTTTTTTTTCTTTTTTTCTCTTTCTTCTTCAATAAAGGGCAATTAGATCTAACATGGCTTGGATCATTGTAATTGCAGCACACCACCTTGTTAAGCTTTTTAGATTTTGATGATTTGCCTTTATCCATCTTCATGAAGTTCTTAAATCTCTTGGCAAATATGATTAGCTCTATATCTTCATCATCATCCTCACTCATAGATGCCTTTAATATAACTCTAACCTTTCCTGATTGTTTTTTCCTATGGTTCATGTTTATCTCATATGTGAAGAATGATCTAATTTGTTTGTCTAAGGCGAGGAGGTTAAGGTTTCACTTTTCAACTATGATTGCTTTAGCTTCCCATGACATAAGGCTATTTAACATTTTTTGTACCATTTCTTTATTGGGCTATAGCTTCCTAAGACCTTTCAAGCCATTTATAATGTCTGTGAGTCAATCGGACATCTCTTTGATGCTTTCCTCTGGTTTTATCTAGAATATTTCATAATTAAGGGTGAGAATGCTTAGCTTAGACTCTTTGACTTGATTAGCCCTTCATGTGTGATAGCCAACTTGTCTTCCATCTCCCTAGCATTTTCACACAAAGACACCCTATTATAGTTATTGGGGCCTAATTCACAAAAATGTGTGTACATGACCTTAGCATTAAGTTGAGCCATCTTGGTGTCTTTCTTATCCTATTCCCATTCTTTTTGGGGACTTCAAGATTATCTATCATCTTTGTTGGGACGAGTGGACCTTTCACGATTATCTTCCAAACTTAAACAAGGTAATATGGCTAAAGGTCTTGAAATAAGAGATTTTCATTCAAATCGCATATGCACAATTTTAAAGTATTTTCAATGTACACCAAACTTGTTTAAGCCATAAAATATGGGTTCACAACATAATCAAACATCCTAAGTCTCATGCAAGCGTAATTGAACATAAAACATTAAAGAGACTTTAAAAACTTGCTAATGGTTGTTTATGGCAAATCATATTAATAAACTCTAAACGTTTCCCCTAAGGCTATGCATACTATTTAGTCATACATTAGGGCTTTTTAGCAACTCAAAACATGTAATTTATCAAAATCAATAATTTATGCACAAATCATGCTTGAGTTTATGCTTCATAACATCAATTCACAAATCAATCTAGTATTTCATCATTTGGCCATAAATCATTAAGTGCATACATGAATAAGATCATAATCACTCAAGATGCAAAACATGAATTTTTATTAGATTCAATTTGCATCAGAACAATATATAAAGATTTTTTTCACTAAAACATTTTAAAATTTATAAAAAGGCAACCAACACAAGATAAAACAAGTTTAAGGCTTAATGGTCACCCATCACACTTTGTCATGTGTCTAGAGCATTATTTTGTATTGGCTTGCTCCTTATTGCTCCAAAATACCTATAAGAGACTTTCACTTGCATTTTGGTACCCAAATTGCTTTATGCCTTTAGAGGTTAGTTTCAAAACCTTTTATTCCCTTACGAACCCATGCTTGCCTTATTTTAAACTGTGTTTTTTTCTTAATAGGAAAGTATGCGCTCCATGACCATGATAATTACAATGTTAAGCACTTGGTCAAATTTAAGAAATTTTTTAAAAAGATTTTCTCTTCAAATTCCAAGATCTCAATCTTTTTTTTTCAAATCAAAATTGACTTTTTCTAAAATATGAATTCTTAGCTTGGAGTCATTGAAATCATTTTTCAAATCTTTGTTTTTGTTTTTTAAAATAAGCTTTGATTTTAATAGTAAATCATGTTCATTTAATTTTGAAATCATGTTCTTATATTTAGAGTTTGTTTCTTCAAACTCAATTGCAAGTTCATTAAAAGCATCTTGCAATTCATCAAATGTATAAGTACTTGAATCATAAGAGTTTGAGGTTACCTTGGGCTTATCAAGAGCCATGAAGCAAAAGTTGCCAATTTGGTCTCTTAGAGTCATCATTATTGGAAGTGTCATTGTCACTCCAAGTTGCTACAAATGCTTTCTTTTTCTTCTTTTTCTTCTTCTTTTTTAACAAAAGGCAATTAGATCTGACATGGCTTGGATCATTGTAATTGCAGTACACCATCTTGTTAAGCTTTTTGGATTTAGTTGATTTGCTTATATCCATCTTCATGAAGTTCTTGAATCTTTTGGCAAATACGATCATCTTTATATCTTTATCATTTTCCTCACTCATAGATGCCTTTAATACAACTTTAACCTTTCTTGGTTGCTTTTTCCCATGATTTATCTTTATCTCATATGTGAACAATGATATAATTTGTTCATCTAAGGCAAGGAGATTAAGGTTTTTTTACTCCTCAATTATAATCACTTTAGCTTTCCATGACATAAAAGGCTGACCATTTGTTTATTAAGATACACCTTTCCAAGACCCTTCAAGCCATTTATAATGTCTGTGAATCAATCGGACATCTCTTTGATGCTTTCCTCTAGTTTTATCTTGAACATTTCATAATCAAAGGTGAGCATGCTTAGCTTAGATTCTTTGACTTGATTGGTCTCTTCATGTGTGATAGCTAACTTATCCTATATTTCTCTGGCATTTTCACACAATGACACCCTATTATACTTATTAGGGCCTAATTCATAAAAATCCCTATGCATGGCCTTAGCATTAAGTTGAGCCATCTTAGTGTCATTCTTATCCTATTCCCATTCTTTTTTGGGACTTCATGATTATCTATTATCTTTGTTGGGATGAGTGGGCCTTTCATGATTATCTTCCAAACTTAATAATCATTTGCTTGGACAAATACCCATATCCTTGTCTTTCAATATGCATAATCTTCACCATTAAAGAGAGGAGGCTTCATGATTGAATATCCTTCTTAGCTTATACCAAAGATATCGCAACTAGCCATTTGCTTGGTCTTTTGTAGATCTTTACTCAAGGATATTAACCCTATAAGAATGGACAGAAGTTTGATACCAATTGTTATACCTTTTCGTGGTGAAAGAAATCAAAAGGGGATAAATTGATTTTTCAAAACTTTGGCAAATTAAAACTTTAATAAAATTGAGAAATCTACGTAATAAGCTTTAAAAAGTAAGTTAGTGAATAATGAAAACAATTAAAAAGATAGGGAAAGAGAAGCAAACTCAAGTATTTAAAGAGGTTTGGTGTTATTTGCCTACATCCTTTAGTTTGGCCTCACTTACCTTGGATTTCCCTAATTCACTAAATTTAATTATATACCTTTCAAGGATAATATTTAACTTTTACACTACCTATCTTTCTAGGCTAAGATAGAACCTCTATCCCTTATCTTTTATGGCTAATATATAAACCATCACTACTTTTTAAGGGCTAATTTGAAACTTCTCTACTTTTCAATGGCTAAGTAGGAATCTCCCTTTACAAAAGATTTGAGTGTAAACAAATAAAATCTCTAAAGGCTAGGTGTTTACAAGAATTTTGGCTCAAAAAACATATGTGTCGAAAGATACAAAATGAAGAATAAAGAAAAGGAAGAATTAATCCTATGCAAAAATGAACTACTTTAAAAAATGATGGAATTAATGAAAAATTTGACTTTAAGCTCTTTCACTTTCTTTTTTAAAGTTGTTGGAGGTGATGGAGAGGCTTATTTATAGCCTTGACTATGATTATAGCTATTGGGAACGTCTAATGAGGGAATAAAGCCATTGTGAGTTTGATTGGAGTGATTCACATTTATTCTCGCTTGTTTGTGCTGATATATTTACCTTGGGTAGTGATACTTTGCAATTAAATGTACAAAATATGATCATTGAACAACCATTTATGGATACAGGAAGAGTCTATGTTGATACACTTCTTGTTTGATTGATAAAACAAGTACTTGTATCAATACTCACAAGGGTTTCATGAAAGTTAAGCTATTGCCAAGCATTGTATCGATATATACACATGTATCGATATATTCATATGAAAATTAATTTTAAGAGGTTTTTCATGACTTTAAAACATGCAAAACTCATTCAAAAACATTTTATATAGATATATGTATTAAGAACATATTTTTGAGTTCTTAAAAGAGTTAAAACAGATTTTAGCTTTTTTCAAAGTATTTATAAAATATTTCATGGAAAAATACTAACATGAAAATATTTAAACACAAGACAATTAAGCTTTAGTTATATCAAAATTGAGATTAATTCAAAGCTAATATAGCTAACACTTGTGGATTTATTTTAAGAAATCAGATCGTTATGGAGAGGATTATAGTATCTAGGCCGATAATAAAGTAATTCCAAGAACTCCCCTTATTGGTCTTAGCCTAAAAACATCAAGGTATCTTTTTCTAATAGGCTTGAAATATTAAACATCATTCAAAGAAATACAGTACGTGTTGTATTTTGTCCTATGTCTATTGTCTACACCAATATTTTCGCTTTTCTTCATATATGCATACTTAGGTTTATGTAGTATACATACTTTTTGTTTACTTATTCTTTCCTTTTCTTTACCCTTATAGTTTGTCTGATGAAAAAAGAATGGATGATTTCATGTGTGATATGGAGGCCAATTTTAAATGGCCTATTTGCTTCAATGAAGGCAATTTCGAGGAAAATCTTATTGTGTTAAAACAAATTGAGCAAAAAAATGAGTGAATAATACCTCATGAGGAACTGATAAAGATCATAAATTAGCAAGATAAGGAAGATGTAAGAGATGCTAGAACAGGGACTTCTATCTCATTTAATCTAGGGACAAATTGGCAAACTTGCTCCATGAATTGAAGGATGTTTTTTTCATGGTCATAGCAAGATATGTTGGGTTTAGATATGATATCAAGGTCCATAAACTACCTATTAGACTAGAATGTAAGTCGGTTTAGCATAAGTGAAGAAAAATAAAGCCAGAAATGCATCTAAAATTTAAAGAGAAATAGTTCAATGCTAGATTCCTTGAGGAGGTAAAATACCTAAAATAGGTAGCTAACATCCTTTCACCCCTAAAAAAGGATAAGAAGGTTAAAATGTGCACGGATTAAGAAGGTTAAAGTGGGCAAGCTTAAAAGATAGCTTTTCTTTCCTTTACCTTGACAAATTGTCTATTCTCTTTAATAGACAGGTTATAAGAGTACAATTAGATTAGAATGGCACTAGAAGATAGGAAAAAAACCAAATTTGTGATAATGTGTGGAATCTTTTACTACAAAGTGATGTCATTTGGGCTAAAGACCATTGAAGTAACGTACCAAAGAGCCCTGGTAACTTTATTCCATGATATGATGTATAAGAAGATAAAAGTATATATGGATGAGATGATTGCTAAGTCATCCTTAGAGGAAGAACATGTCTTGGATCTGCAAAAGCTAATTAAGACATTAAAAAAGTATCAATTAAAGCTTAACCTGGTTGAGAATTTAAGACATTCTATGCAAAATCCAAGAAATTATTAGGCTTTATAGTCAGTGAAAAAGAAATTGAAGTCAACCTTGACAAAATTAAAGTCATTTAGGAATTACCACTCCCTATTCACAAAAAGAAGTGAGGAGCATCCTTGGGAGACTAAACTACATTACCTATTTATTCTCAATTCATAAACAAGTGTGTCCTAATTTTTTGACTACTTCAAAAATACAATCTAGGGAATGGGATGAAAAGTGTCAAAAGGGTTTTGAAAAAGTGAAACATTACTCATTAAACCTATCGATTTTACTGCCTCTAATTCCAGGGCATCTCTTTATACTTTTATCTCATGGTGTTCAAAGGGTCCATAAGGTATGTGTTAAAGCAACATGACAAGACTAGAATGAAAGAGAGGGCTATTTGTTATTTCAATAAAATGTTCACAGAATATGAGGTGAATTACTTTTAGATGGAAAAGATATACTACATTTTGGCATAGACTACTCCAAGACTCAGATAATATATGTTATACCACATTACTTGGGTAATCACAAAGATGAATCCAATTAATTACCTCTTTGAAGCAATAGCCTTATCTAGATAGATGACCAGGTGGCAAGTGCTATTGTCTGAATACGATGTAATATATGTGAAATAGAAAGCTATAAAGGTAAATGATATAGCTGAGCTTCTAGAAAGCTGAAACTTGATGACTATGAACCTTTAAGCTTTTATTTTCCAGATGAAGACCTGATGAATGTTTTAGTTAAAAAAGATGAGGAACAATCTAAGGAGCCAGTTTAGAAAATATAGTTTAGGCCTAAATTGCTTTGGGCCATGGAATTAGGATAGTTTTGATATCTACAAAAGGAGACTATTATCTTTTCACCTCCAGATTAGATTTTTACTTTACAACTAATATGGTGGAATACAAAGCTTGCACTGTAGGACTTCACATGACTCTAAAAAGAAAAGCCAAATTATTGGAAGATTTTAAGAACTCAGCCATGGTGATTTATTAATGACAGAGAGAGTAGGAAACTTAAAATTTGAGCTAGTGTAGTATAGGAAACTAATCTAGGGTTTGCTAAAAGAATTTAATGGAGTCAACTGCATTCATTCGGCACCCTCACTTCAATGTTTAAAGTGAACGAAGAAAAAAAGTGATTTCCATTGAGATGAGTCTATATGAGTGTCCAGCACACTACCAAAATATTAAAAAAGAAGTAGAAAAGGTCTCTTGGCATCATGATATTAGAAGATACCTTAAGGATTGAGAGTACCCAAATCATGCCATGTAGAGTGATAAAAAGATGTTAAAATGATTGCTGACAAACTTTATCTTAGATAGTGAGATTTCATACAAGAAAAGCAATGATCAGACACTCTTGAGATATGGATGCCACTGAAGCCTAAAAATTTTTAAAAAAGTGCATGAAAGAATTTTTGGAATTCATGGTAATCAACATAAGATGGTATGGAAAATTATGAAGTCAGGATACTTTTAGATGACCATGGAAGGTGATTGCATCATATATGCCCAAAAATGCCATAAGAGTCAATTTATACAGATAAGACCATATACCACCTTTACCTTTGTACGTTATGATTGCTCTTTAACCATTTTTGATGTAAGGCATGGATGTAATTGTTCCAATCATTTTCAAGGGCTCAAATTGCCAATCCTTTATCTTAGTGGTCATTGTCTATTTCACTAAAAGGGTTGAGGTGGCTTATATGTATATGTAGCAAAGACAATGGTATATAGATTCACAAAAGTGATATCATCCACTATGAAATTTTAAAGTCAATCATCACGAGTAATGCCTCTAATTTGAAGAATAAAATGATAAAGAAGGTTCGCATTCAATTTAAAATCTTGCATCGCAAGTCGATGCCTTACTATCTAAAGATGAATGGAATCATTGAAGTAGCCAATAAGAACATCAAGAGAATTATGGTGAAGTTGGTCAAAACTTATAGAAATTGGCATGAAAAACTTTCTTTAGCTCTTCACATAAATCAAACATCAGTTCAAATGCTCAATGGGGCCAACACTTTACTCGTTAATCTATGGCATAGAGGTTATCCTTCCTATTACAGTAAAAACTCATTCCCTTTCAACTGTTGATAGAAATAAAGTTGGAAAAAGTCAAATTGGTTTAGGATTATTACAAACAGTTGAATTCTATCGAGGATAAGAGATTAAAAGTGATCAATCATGGACAAATGTATCATAAGTGAATGCTAAGGTTCCACAATAAGATGGTTTGTCCTAGACAATTCAAGGAAGGAGAATTGGTCTTGAAGACGATATTCCTATCCAAAAAGATCCTCAATAGACCTATCAATTGTGAAGGTCTGATTAGTTTCGAGTCGAGTCATTTTAGGTTTTAAAAGTTTTGTGTCATTTTCGGGTTTGGCTTATTTTGGGTTTAGGTTATTTTAGTTTCGAGTCATTTTGGGTTTAGGCCAGATTTAGGTCATTTCAGGTTTGGGTTTTTCTAGTTTTGGGTCTTTTTAGGTTTGGGTCAATCAGGTTTAATGCTCGGGTTAATCAGGTTTGGGTCATTTTAGATTTAGGTCAATCGGGTCTAACACTTGGGTTAAATTAGGTTGAGTTATTTTAGATTTGGATTTGAACTAAGCAGGTTTAACAATTGGATTCATCAAGTTTGGTCATGTTGAGTTTGGGTCAATCAAGTTTGATACTAGATTTACACAAGTTCAGATCGTTTGTGTTAATTTATCAATTTTAAAATTAAATAAAAAATTTAAATAAATTATTTGCTCGAGTCATATTTAATTAAAATTATACTAAAATATAAAAATATTTTAAATATATATTTTAATTTTTAATAAGATAAATATATTTTTTACTCGATTTTGGATTTTTTATAATCAGATTATTTTTCAAATTCAAGTATGAATTTTACTTAAATAATTATTATTATTTAATAATTTTTTTGTAAATATCAATATAAAAAATTGTGTTATCTATTTATTTAATAAATATGATTGACAGTTCTTTTAACAAGTATTATTATCTAAAAGCCTGTAAACTAAAAAAAAAAAAATCTTATTATGGCTAAAACGAGGTTATTGCCTAACAATATTTTAACCAAACTAACCTAAGATCAAATAAGCCAATAAAAGTTAACCCATTAAGCAATTATCCATACCCATATTTAGCCTAATTAAACTTAAAAAAATTAATTAAAAAATCAATAAAAGTTAACCCATTAACCCATTATCCTTGCTAATGAAGGGATTTTTTTTCCATTAAATATAGTTTTATCTGCTATTGACATCATACGGTATTTTAAGTTGCAACAATGGAAGTGGAAATGCTCTTAAAATATTCATCTCAAATATTTGCTTGCTAAAAAGATCTTTTTGCAAAGTATATTTGAAAACTTTGCATGAAATTTTGGTCTTATGTTTTGATTCGGCTAGCAAGGTTATGACTTATTTCTTTTTTTGCAAAATTTTCATGTTTATAAATAGAAAGATGGCAAAGTATATCAATGTGTTTCAGTAGTGAATTTTCAAGGATTATCGAATTGAACTATCGATTCCAAACATCTTGCAAAGCCATATAGGAGTTGTTTTTAAAACATTCACTTGGTCAAATATTGAATTTTTAATTGATTACAATTTGAATTTTTTTCAATTCTTTTATTCAGGTTTGACTAAAGAAATAAAAATATCTTTGATCTTTGACAGTGATAATTACAAATATGTTTATCATACCTAAGTGAGAAGTAAAAAATTATAAATAAAAAATAATAGTCATATAAAGTTTTAACAAGCAATATTTTTGTAAGTTATAAATAAAACAACGAAAATGATTTCTTTGTTTTGCAATAATAATTTAAAACATTTAAATTAATTAACTATTAAAAATTATTATAATAAGCACATGTATAAATACTGCATTATTTTACATAAAGATCAGAGAATAAAAATAGGAGCATAATCAATTTATACACACTAAATGGTATTTGCATACTTTATGACAATCCAATATAATTACAAGTTATGAAATAAGATAATAAAATAAATTAATAATTTATGTAATAAGTATTATTTAAAAGAACTTAATATTTTTGAAATAAAATTATACTTAATTTAAGTTTGGATAATTATGGGTTAATTGTTTGAGTCATTTTAGGTTCAGATCATTTCGGATTCGAGTTATTTTAGGTTTGGGTCATTTCAGGTTTGGGTCATTCTAGATACAGGTTATTTTAGGCTTAGGTCATTTTTGGGTTTGGTTTGGTCTGTTTCAGGTTGTTGACCTTTTTCTGGTAAAATCAGGTTAGATCAGGTTAAAGTTCAAGTTAAGTGGTCGGGTTTTTCAGGTTTGGGTCAAAATTGACAAGCCTAATCCTCGAGCAAGTGGGCCGTTAATTAGAAAGGCCCTTGCATGGTCTACAAAGCCTTTTCTAGAGGAACACTATTCTTGACAGAGATAGACGAAGACATTATATCGGGCCTCATTAATTCAGATGATGTAAAAAAGGTATTACACTTAGAAAATGGCATTTAAGATAAAAAAAGAAATAAAAAATACAATAATAAAAAAAACAAAAACAGAAAAAGATGGTTATACTTTGAAAGAAAACTAGAAAGGGCATTCAAGGGCAAAAAGTAGAATGAAAACCCTAAAGGCATTCCAAAAATTAAGTAATAAAAGTGATAAAAGTGAAAGGTTTTGAGTCAAAAACCTAAAAGGGTTGTTTGAGAACTAAGATTGAATAGTGGGCCAAAACTTGCCCAGAGGTTAAGATTAGAGAGGATGGTATAGTATAGTTAGAAGGGTCTCTAAAAGTTGGTTTACACCAGATCAAATGTACTAGTCAGGAGGGGCCCTTTGAAGAACCAAATGGGAGATTTTGCCCGTCGTCATTAGAGATTTCAACAATGCCAAGTTTTTTTTTGTACCCCTTTTGGTTTTAATGATGTACAATGATATTGTATTCTTTTTCTAGTTAAATTGCAAAATTTATTATTTCTCCATACCTTTCATTGAATTCTCTTGATTAGCCATTTTTCATTTTTGTCAAATGATAATTTAAAAGAAGGAATAAGAAGATTTTTTTTTGCGTCAATTTGGAACTAGGTTTTTTAGGTATTCTATCAGGGATTAGAAAATGAATGATACTCTAAAAGACTTAAGAAAATGAATTTGAAAAGCATTTTCTAAAATGCCTATAACGAAAAAAAGGAATCTTTTTGAGGGACTCTTGGAAAAAAAATCAAGAATGATCAAAAATCATCTCATCTAAATGAAAAAAAAGTTTCCACAACATTTTTTGAAGATACCTTCAACTCCAAATATAGGTTTAAGCTGAAAGTGATCAAAAGTAGATTTTAACATAACCCAAAAATCATAAAATATAACTCCATTATGTGAGCAAATCTTTCGCATTATGCATGGACATTTTTGCATTCAATGACTTAAAGGTTAAAGACTGATCAAGATATTAAGGGAAGTGATAACCATTCAGGTATGCCTATTCCCTTAACACTAAAGGTTAAGACCTGTATCTTTTCAAGTATAATGAAACTAGACATTGTCTCTATCTAAATAATACTCTTTTCGGCTAAATGTTCTGTCTTGATCTTCACGACTAATAGGTTTAGCCATAGTCATTTCCTTTAACAAGTAAGTTTTAATAATATTTTTGATTGAAGGTTTTATTCTAGTCATTTTCATGACTAATAGGTTTAAACATGGTCATTTCCTTTTACTAATGTGTGTTGGTGTAAGCTCTTGAACTAATTGGATTAGGACATGAGGTACACAGTCAAATAACCGTATAAAAGTTACTAAGTTAAAGTAACATAGGTTTTTTTTCATGTTAGTGGCATGGTTGACATTCATGCAAACACTAATTATATGAAGCCCTTAAAAAATAATTGCCTTATAGAGATCGTAAACCATTACAATGATGAGATCCTTATACATCAAAGTTATGTTTCTAAAGTTGTTCTTAGTTATCATATTGTCAAGATGGGCATTAACAATGCATAAAGTCTGGTATATGCTAAGCCTCTATGCATTGGATGCATGTTATAATCACCCTATTTTGTCCGACTGACATCCTAGGCATCAAAGGTCATCATTTAAGGCAACATCAAAGTCATTTAAAAGAGTGTGGATCAGTTCCCCATCATTTTTGGTTAAGGTAAGGTGTTTACAGAGTCAAAGCATGAAAAATCCATGTTTTTACATACTTGTATCGAGACGTAGCCCATATACATTGAATGAGCCTCCATATCATCAAGATTTAAAATTTCATTACTTGTATCCATACAAAAGAGCAATGTATTGATACATAAGCTACTGTTCACTAAGTGAACACAATAAGTAAACTATGGTACCAATATAAGCTTATGTCACAACAAAAATAATGATTTTTAGGCAAAATGCATCCAAATATAAGTGATTGTGTCAATACATCTCGCTATCTATTGATATAGAATTCAGTATATTGATATATTCTAGTTTTTTGCCTAGATGTGTAGATACAACCTTTATTGTAATAATATATCAAGCATTTTTAGCATAGTTCGAGACATCTTTCACATCTTATTCCATTGGCTTCAAAAATTGTCTAATATTGGACATAGCCCCTCCATAACACATGGAATATATTTTTAGGCCTTTAGCATTGGATTGGCATATTTTAAAGAGGCCTATTAAGGTTGCAAAAGAATATTTCAAGTTAAAATCTGATTTAATAAAGGGCAAGTTTGATATTACTCATTTGAACAGCTTATGCATGACTTTCTTTGTCTAGAAGAATTAAGATTAACTAATCAAATGTTATAAACTCACCTTTTAGTACAATAACTCATTAAATGGTACATGAAAAATGTCGCAAATGCCCTTTGCTAGGTTATTTTTTATGGTTAAGATGTTGTGCTCTATAATGTGATTTTTATAATTAGCCAAGGATATACTCTACACCTTTACATTAGCCTTTAACACATTCTTCCTATGTCTAAAGTATTATTCTCCTAGCTTCCCCTTCACCACTTCTAAAAACCTTCTAAAACCTCTCATTTCTGTCACTACTAGCCTCCAATCTCTTCTTTATTAATACCATAACCAAAAGGCTTCTTTTCATTCCCTTCTTGCTAATCCATAACAAAGAGAAGGAAAAAAGTGAGCTCAAAGTTGCTTAGTTTGCTATTTAGAGGCAAAACTAGGTGTTAAAGCTTCTTGGGTATGTTTTTCATCCATTCTCTATTTATTTTCTATTATTATCATCATTTCCATCATTTAGTTAGCCATCCAAGTTACATGGCCTTGTTAAGACTCTTATGCATTATTATGGCCTTAGTTGTGGTAGTAGGATTTTGATGATCTTCTTGATTCGTTAATGATGCTTGGATGACTAAAAATGCCATGTATCATGCTGCCATTAAAACAACCCCTAGTCATACATTCTTTTGCTATGTTTTTCACTTTTTACTCAATCTATGTCTGAATGTTCATCCTAGTATGTTTTAAGGACATCCATTTATTTTGATGCATTTCTAGCATGTTTTGATTGATTAAATGTGAGTTATTTTGCTATTTTGAAAGCATATTCATGTTTGTTTCTTCTACTATGTTTAGTTTATCACATGTTTGCTGAAGTGTCTCTATTATTGCTTGTAAAAATCTATTTTTTTTAAAAAAAAGAACCTAAGTTAAGTCCATGTTAACTTTGATTAATAAAGACTAACATTGATTTAATGTTTTTAATCCATCTAATCTTAGGGATAAATCCAGTTTTTATGTTAAGGCTTCTGGTATAATGAGGCAAAATACGTTCTATTTTTTAGCCCCAAAATAATGTTTTTCATTTTACAACTTGTTTGAGTTAATGCCTTACTTTGAGCCTTAAGTTGTGACTTATGGCATGGTTAACGGGTCATCTAGTTGCTTAAGTCTTTGGAGATTTAGATGAACACATGATGCAATTGCCATAAACCTCAATTATAAGACATTCGTATGTCTAACACTTAACCCGTGGCTAGAAAACCTTAAACTTGAAAAACCCCTATTTTAGTAATGGTAGCATTATGCCCTGATTTGAAAATCATTTTGAAAAACTAAATGTTTTTTATGGAATTTCATGACATTTTCCCTTAAAGGGAATCAAATTACCTTTTTGATGATATCTCGTCGACCCCAAACATGCTCAGATAAGGATGTTATGATTTTTCAAACCATTACTATCTGGAACCTTTAGAGTCAATGATTCATGTTCTGTTTGGCATATTTTGGCCCATCAGATACTTTTAATAGATTTTTAAAGTATTTTTCTTCAAAAGTTCATGGAATTCATTTTCTAGAAAAGTATCATTTGTGATTTAATATTTTCAAATGAGTCAGGAATGATTTCTCAAAATTTGTTGCACCTTTTCCCTGTTCGTGCTGTCGCTACTAAGTTGTAACCTATTTAAAAATTAATTCCTCCTAGAAAGCAATTTTCTAAGATTTTTATAATATTTTTGTAGTAATCCTTGTTGAGTCACCTTTCCAATGGTATCGTATTTGCCTTTTGGAGCCCTCAGATGGACCCAAAATAAATTCAAAAAGGTGGACAACATGATGCAGACCTCTATTTTTAAGCTTAAGAAAAATTAATAAATTTTCTCGAACCACCTTTTTAGGCATTTGAATACCTTGAAATAAATTCGATTAAATCCTTATAAGGTCATGTGTCACAACACGGGTCTCACTAGGTTAGTCAAGACCTAAAAATTAAATTTGTCTTTTATTTTAATTATTGGTTTTAATTTAAAAGTCATGTTTTCAACAAAAACATTTCATTTCCCAAAAATTATCAAGATTTTCATTCTTAAGGATACTACAATCCCATTTTCCTAGGGATACTCTAGCCTCATTTTTAAAACATAAAGAATCCACATTTTCTCTCTCAGACTTCCTTAGGCAATTTTATCGAAACCTTTTCCTTGCACCTTAAGTGACCATTGAGTCTAAACGCATCTAAAAATTGTCATTTTGGTTATTGGTTATTCCTTAATAAACAAGGTCAATACAAGATACATCCTAACCATCCCTTCTTTTTTTTGCTTTTTTGTGTATATTTTTACATAGTATTTATTATATTCCTTTATGTTTTACTGACACATTTCTTTTCTTAATGATGATGTTGATCGATGTTTCAACACTGAATTTTTTAAAATATAAGGCAATGTTTCATATTGCAACATCTTTATCAAATCAAGTCCAAAAATAATTTTTTAAACCTTACATATCACCATTTCTCTGGGGTATGTAATGGTAAAACCTTATTTTTACACAAATTAGATTTATTATTTTAAAAAATTCATGCATTATAAAGGGGATTATGCTCAAATACTAACGTAACAAAATTTAGAAAACTGAAATTAAGATATTATATGGCCAAAAAGTACCTATTTAAGGCATCATAGGGGTGCTAATCCTTCCCCATGCATAATTAACTGCCAAACTCTTTTAAAACAAGCTCTAGTATGTTCAAATCATAAAATCAGTATTTCAAGTTTCAAAAGTCCAAATTACTGGTTTTAACTCATGAGCAATTCGTCTGAGAGTCTCTCCTTACTCCCATCGTACTGCACCTAATTCAAATCCTAATTAAGGGATA
The DNA here is from genome assembly GCA_038381775.1 of Adansonia rubrostipa. Taxonomy (NCBI): domain Eukaryota; kingdom Viridiplantae; phylum Streptophyta; class Magnoliopsida; order Malvales; family Malvaceae; genus Adansonia; species Adansonia rubrostipa. The sequence goes on along the minus strand of JBBYHM010083994.1, from coordinate 11,450 downwards.
CCCCAAAGGCATTCTTTTAACTCATGCCCATCTACACCAAGTTATTGGTAGGTGAATTTGAAAGGCTTTTAGTGACACATACAACTCTTTGATCTCATAAAAGGTGAACTATATAAGATACTTAAGGATAGCATATTGGTGCTTGTTTTATGGAAACAAGTTCATTGAACATGGCCTAATGAGAACTCCATTTGGTACAAGTCACTTAAATGTCTATGCAAATGTTTTCATGTGTCAGTTATGTATAATAGTCTTTAGACTTGAAATACTAAGTCATCTTGTATGTGGACTGTCATACTTAGATTTATCTAAAACCAATCCTTTATAGATTGATGCTTAAGATAGGATACATTGGGTATGATATAAAGCATACATAGGAAGAATGAAGATCAAAAGAGGATTCAGCACTGTGAATAACATTGGAAACATATCTCAAATGATCTTGTCTATAGCTAATTGGATTAAAGTCTCTGGCTAGAGCATAATGGATTGTAAAGAATAGTTCCTTATGGATTCATGATGATTAACCATGAGTTGCAAGATCTAATATGGATAGAAGTTTAAGTAGACACTGCACCATGCTCATATTTTATTTCGAATATCTGGTGAAGGGATCGTATTACACCAACAGGCTAGTTACTAAAAGGTTTAAAAGAAGTCACACTTCATTCCTTCAACATTTAGGTGGTCATGATAGGTTGCTAGGCCCTACTCATGATCTAGTCTATAAATAGTAAGTTATAAAAACATAGACTAGACTATTATTTATATTCATTGTTGACGTGTTAAGAACTCAAAGGGTCACACACAATAAGACAAAATTGTTGAATTGAATCTGGTATTTAATTAAGTTAGACTTAATTAAATAAAAGATAAATTGAAAAGGATTTAATTGCATATATTTAATTAAGAATAATTTAAGACATAAATTAGATTTATAAAATCTACTAGAGATGTCTCAATAAGTCAATAAGGATAAGAATGTTTTATTAAGATATGTCATCTTGTAAACATGATTTTAGGGATAATATTAAATAAGTCCAAGTAATTGTATATGAAAATTTAAATAAAATTTTTATAATTATTTAAATAATTATTTAATATTATTTACATGAAGTAAAAATTATTTTCTTTGGGTTAGAAAATTTAGTTATGAGTTAAATTATCTAACATGTAAATTAGGGGCTAGGGCAAAAAGCCCTGATTATTAAGTTAATGAGGTTGAGTTATGAACTAAGCCAAATTGGGGTTTGATAATGGGTTAGGCACATGGTGCTTCCATAATTGGTTTGCTAATGGGCTATAATATTAATATGTTACTATTTACGTCAAATTTTGTATAAGCTAATTAAAATAATTCTAATTGAGCTTTAAGAAACATTCCAAGTTGGGTCTACCTCTACGGCTTGTTTAATGGTTAGTTCATTCATTAAATAGCTAAACCTAGTCTAGTGGGCCTATATATACAACATTAAGTCTTTTAGGGGGTAAGCTGGCTATTAGAAAACACTAGGCGAAAAACTTTAGTTCTCTCTAAAGGCTATTGCACCAATCTTTTTCTTTTTTAAAGCCTCTATGTGCTGATTCACATTCTAGGTGATCTTAATGTCTTTTGAATCACAACAAAGGTAGAAGATATATTTTCTATCCTAGTTGAATCTACTAGGATCAAGAATTATGATTTTTTGATCCTTTTATTAGCATTTACGAAAACCAATCACTTTTCTATGAGGCTATTTTTCATTTTCTTTGGTACACTAAGTAAAGGAAATGTTCTTGGATCACATTAGATCTATTCTTATGGCAAGTTAACTTTTGGTTAAGGCTTGAGAAGCCTTTTGGCTAGCGTTGGAGAACCATCGGCCCTAAAAATGTTTTCAACTACCATCTGTGTGGATTGCCATTAGAGGTAGGACACTTATATTGCTTATGATTTTGAATCTCCTTACAGGAAGCTTGGTGCCTGGCATAGAGGATCTTTCAATCTAGAAATATTCAAGATTACAATATCTTTGAGTTGGGTAATCATTGATCTCATGATTAATTTAATTCAAATATATTTACTGCAAGTAAAACCCTACTAAGATATCTATAGAGAAAAGTGACTTTTCTAGATTTACTTATTTGCACTGCTAATATGATGGTATGTTATGAATTTTTTAAATGCTATTTTTTACATGAGGCCAGATTTCACAGAGAATAGGATTCCCAACAATAGTATTGGAGCCTACAATTTATAGATTACATGTGGTTGGTAAACTCTAATCCATGGTAATTGACATTTAGATGTCACATGTTGAGATCTATAAGTTTTGGGCCTTAGAACTTTCTAAAATATTTTTTTTATAAATTTTCTTAATTTTAGAAAGCATGCTTAAAAAATGTGTTAATCATTATTATAGAGTTTAATTATTAATAAAAACAAATTTTTATTAGTTTAGATTGAATTCACATTTAACTATTGAAAGTTGGAAACTTGTGGCCATGATTTATGATTTGCAATATGATTTTTCTAATGGTTTCTTTGTTGAAAAATTGATTTCTGTGATCTTATTTTATTACATAATATTCATAAAAAGTAATTTTGATTTATTTGAATGTGTTTTAATACAAAGAAATGCAATTTTGAATTTATTATGGTGAAATTGCATAACATGGTTATATGGTAACTTTGGATGATTTCTGGATACTTACGCACCTTGAAATCTTTATAAAAAGGTTCCATAAGTTTCTTGCATCTTAGGACAAAAAGTTAATTAAAGAATACATGATTCTTGAAAAGGATCTCTATTGCTAAAAATTAAGGCATCTAGATGCCATACCCTAAAAAAGTTATTCCATGTGATATAGGTGATTTAGGTGGCAATTTGTTATCATCATGTTTGCTGCCTTGGTTAGAAATTTGGCAGCATCTAAATTGATTTTCCAACATTAAATATCATTATGTAGACATCTTTCAAAGATGATGTCATGTTTTTAACAACTCAAATTTATAGTAAGTCATTGACTACACCTGGTTTGCTTAAAATCATGTGATAAGGTGGCAAAGTTGTTACCATCTTGCTTGCTACTGTGGATCAATCTTTGGCAACATCTAATGAGCTTTTCCAACATTTGAAGCAGTACCTAAACATCATCCAAAGATGGTGATCAAATGCCATTGGCATGGCCAAAGAAACTACCATTGGCATGGCAAAAGCGATTGCCTATGCTGTAGAGACTACATCCTAGAATCCTATTTGCATTGGAACTAGTTTTTGGTGGAAATAAAATTCCTAAAATTAAGGGATTTGATTCCTTAAATTATGTGATGAATTTGAGTTGGATTAGATAACAATTATCTGATGGATGAATTTCCAAAAGTTAGGAATAATGAAAAAGTTTTAGTTTAACAATCTTTCTTTAAATAAACATGTTTCAAAAAGAATTAAAATTTGGAAACTTGTTTTCTTAAATTGTTTAATTAAATAAGTTGTTTTAATTTTAATTTTTTTAGGGATGTTAATTTTGGAAACTTAATTTAAGCATGCAGTTAAAAGAATTTGTCCTTATTGAGACAAATCACCTAAAAGTTATGTAAATGTCTGAATTAAGACTAACTTCCTAAAATAAGATTAAATGTGTTTAAACTCTATGGCTGATTCTTATAGATACTTTGTTGAATGTGATAAATTTGTTCATATACATTTATGCATTGGATACATGTGATTATCACGCGATATTTACTATACATTACTTATGCTATACTTTGTTAAAGCAAGATGGGTGGTTATGGACTTAGACTTTAGTATGACTCGGTGAATGTATGGTTGAAATATTTCTTATGATATTTATTTTATCAAATAAGGTCTGTGTACCCTACCTTATTTCTATTTCATTCTAGTGTTGTAAAATTCTCTTCTCACTTAACTCCACTCCAATGTAATTGAGTTTTCTATCAAACATATGTAAATGTTACATAGTTCTATATTTAGGATTAGTTTAGACTTGAGAAATTTTATTTTTACATAAATGTAAATATAAGATGGCACCGTGAAGATTTGTTCAAGGAGAAGACTTTTGAGATTTATGAAGACTTGGTAAGGTATCTTAGGGTTTTAACCAACTAATTTCCAAATGGCTTATGGAAACTAGACTTAGATAAAAGTCCATAATCATCCATGTAGGATTGCATGATTAGATTTATTTTATGTTGATATATATGATAGTATGTACTTGATATAAATACAAATGCGATGCAATCCAAATCAAATCAAAGAGACTTAATTAATTAATTAATTGATAAGTCCATCATAAAATATTGAGTCCATGCCTAAGCATGATTAGATGCCTTTCATTGCTCATAACAAAAAGCCTAAGTTTCAACCATAGGGATTTGTTAAGTAGCCAAAGGTCTCTTCTACCTGAAAGACTTGAGTTATTAGTAAGGGGTCGTACTCAACTAATGTTGTATGGTTCAGATATGTTGCACTTGGCCATGTGACATTAGAGGTGATGGTTAGGTGAAATACATATGATGTATTTAGGTAAAGAATTACCTCCTAACTGATCTAGGTGTTACATAAAGATGCAATAGGTAAACTAGGTTACCTACTCAATTAGTTCTTGCACAATTTGTTGAGTCACTCAAGGTTATGTAAGAATGAAAAGGGTCTTAGCTCATTAAGAAGATTTAATTGTTGAACTTTTTGCATTATAGTTGAAAATTATAATTACTTAAAAATAAAAAGAATAATCATTCATGCATTAAAATCTGATTGGATGATTACCATATATAGGCTACTGACATTAAATATGTTCTAAATTCATATAGGATATAAACAAGTAAAAATGACTATGAAATTGTCACAATGTAGCATACTTAATGCTAATAAATCAATAAATCAAACTCCATTATCTAATCCCACAGTATTAAGATTGTCTTAGTAAAAAATTGAATGGCATATCCGAGAAAAGCCTACTAGGTTGGGGTAACTTATCAAGTTCACAGAGATAACCTTGATCTAGCCATATTATGATGATGACTAGTATGGCACCTAAACTCCAAAAAGAGCAAATGGCAATCAATGCTCTTGAAATTATTCGAAACTTTACTAAATAGTTTAATCAAGACAATTACGATGAGGTTAGACATCCTTACAAAATTGTTAAGCAAGATGTCAAAAGGTAGCCTAGTCAGGCCATATGTGATATATTTCAAAACTAAGCACATTGATGTGTGATAGAGTATGATCCATGTATTATCATTATACTTTCTTATGAAGAGAGATAATTGAAATAATAAATAAATATGCCATACTTATAAAAGGCTAGATTAATAAAGTAGAGATTGCTAGGAATACTTTGACGTTATCAAAGTAGGAAGCTTACAGATGTTTCATAGATAGACATACTTTGGGATTTATTCACTTCTAGAGGTTAGCACTTAAATATGTGTGACATTTTGTAAGAACCAAATGAAAAGAGTAGTGAAGAAAGACCACGAGAATGGTAATCTTATAGATATTGATGAAAGCTTTCCTTCTTATTATTTGTGAAACACTATCATGATTTATTTTGGCTAATCATAGTACTTGTTTTATGTCATGGTCTTTCTACTCTCAAACATAAATTTTCAATAATATAAAGAAATAACAATAGGCTAATATTAAAGAGGCAACCCAATTGATGCAAATCAAACTTGCTGATCCATTTAAAAAAGTTTGTAAAACTTTTATGAGTTATTATTGAAATCTAGATGTTCTATTTTCATCAATCATGGGGCAAATTAAGAGGATATTTTAATGAATATGTTATGAACATACTTCTGTTTTTTATGGCAAAAGCATGCCATACTTTTTAAATCATTTAATAAATCATAGTAGATTTATTCTACAAATTATGTCTATTGTTTATACCAAATAAACATATATCAGATATGTCAAGGCCCAAATAAATTAGAATTCAAAAGAGTTTAGAATTGAAGTCCTTGTAAGAAGTCTTACATATAGGAATTTTAGTGGAAGCATTCATGAATTATTAGAAGTTAACATTCATGAAAAGTAAGACTTAGTAGGAGCATTCATGAACTATTAAACATTGATATTCCTGAAAAGGTGACAAAGTTATAAATACTTGGATATAATTCATGAACTACAGAGATTACATATTTATATCCATAAGACATAAAACAAATCATTTCATTATAAGCCTGTGAAAATGATTAGTTTTGGATCTTTACATTAGATCATCTCGTATAAGGAGTGTCTGCTAGGAATGCCCTAAGGATGAAAATATTTTGATTTATTTCATTTGTTTGAATTAATTATTCATATTTATATATTTAGGTTTCATTATATCATTGCTATTCCATCCTTATTTAGATTTACATGTTAAAGTAAATGTTAGCAAATATGGCTCATTGGCTACTTATGTTTATACCATTAGAATGTTGCATATAAAGGACTTTATATGTGAAGACGATATTCTAAGGTAAGTAGTCTAAATTGATAGTCTATAGTCTATGAGGTTAATTTAAGTAGTTAACTCATGCTATGACTATCATGTTATCTAAATTTAGTTGGAGATATAGCTTGTTTGAGCCATCTAGAGTGGACTAACTCCTGAGTAAAGACATAGATACATTGCCTAAAGGTTGTGATATATTGGACTGGAACAAAGTTCAATTAATCTATTAACAAGTCTATTTACTTGGATTAATTTACTTTTGACATTCATTGTGTAATTACCTTAATCCTGTGTAAGTAATTGACTCCATGTGAATAACTTGTATACTTTGACATTCCAAAGGCCAAAGTGTCTCGAAGAAGTAAGTTATTAGACTAGTTCATTAAGTATATGTCTTATACTCGATGAGACCTTGACTTATAGATATGGAATCATAGCTCTTATACAGAGTTAAGATTATCTTCTTAGAAGGCATTATTGGATGCTGAAAATGGACAAGGCTTTAGTCATTTATTTAACAAATGATATAATTGTTCACATGTGGTGAATAATAATTTTCACATATAAAGTACAATGGAACTCTAAAATAAGGTGATCAAGTAAGTAAAATGGACTTTTAACCTTAAGTTGATCACATATATCATTTGAGGGTATTACGCAAATGACAAGGTCATTAGACTAAAATGCTATTTATAAAGCTTATACAATACGGTGTATGATTTGGAGTGAAGCCTCAAGTCTTTAGTGGTAAGACTCTGAGATTAATAATTATGTGATTAATTATTAAGAAAAAATAATTAATACATAGATTATTAGAGCCTAATTATATATATCCAATTGGTTCCTCCACTAGCTCAACATAATTCCTTTATGGATTGATTATTGATTGGAATATCTATAGTCGAACGATTCTTAATATGCTAAAGCGATGGGTTGGATACACACCTTTTAAGAATATAGGTGTTTTCTTCATTAAATAAATGAAAATAATTTCTATTGTTATTTATTTAGAATAAATATATCTAATTTGAATTAAATATTTACCTAGACAAGAATTAGTAACTTAAATTAATTTTATTTATCTTCTAATAAATATAGAAATTAATTTAAATTAAATAAATATGGGAAAAATAATTATTTACATAATGAATTTGATATCTATAAAGTCTTGTCTAAATAATTATTTATATATTAAATATGTATAATATTCTAAATAAATTAAGAAAATATATTTTATTTATTTATTTTTAATTTGTATTTAAATTAATTATTTTATTATAGTTAATTATTTTGATAATTAGTACATAATTATTTCATTCAAATAAAATTGCCATGATTTTATTTCTAATTAGAATTAGAGTTATGAAAAATTATTTAGCTAAATAAAATTAAAAATTTAATCAGAATTAATTAGTTTTCAAATTAAATGGGCTAAACTCCATAAGATAAATTTAGGCAAAAAATATATGGATATTTTTTGGCTTGGCTAAAATATGGTGGACACCCATATTAAGGTTGGTGCCACACATAAGGTTTTACCGAAATGGTAAAATAATTATTTTAATTAAAATTAAAAATAATTATGGCTACCTTGTTACCTTATATAAATAAAAAGCTTATGCCAAAAGGTTTAGATAGACTTCGGCTTCGCACCTGGAGGTTTATAATCACAACATCTTATGATTCTAAACTTGGTGGCACAAGGTGGTCATTAAGCATAATCAAGTCGTAAAATCTGGAGATGATCGAGACAAAAGGTACCTATATATTCTACATCAGAGAATTGGGGAACAGTGGAGAAGACTAGTTGGTTGTAGCTTTCACATGGATCTAGGAATTCTTGGATGGCAGATTTAGATCTACAACTTAGGTACTTAATTATGAAGGTTTTATTGTATATAATAACATGGTTTAGCATGATCAGATTAAAAAAATTTTAAATTTTCGCTATGTATTTGATCTATTTTTCCAATAGTGTCATGCTTTGACTCCATCATGAATGGTCCATAATAGATGGATGCTTATGGTAGGTTGGTTTTGGGTATGGCATGAATCATATGGTACGTGAATAGGCTACGTTATGAGGGGACATATCTCGCATATACTGGCCTGTGTTAAATCAAAGTCCTTAGCCAAAACAATACCATTATTAAGTTAACACATAGGGGTTGCATACTATTATGGAATAGGCTAAGAGTAGACACTGAACCATGCTCTTACTAATTCTAGTATATATAATGAAAGGATATTTATTACACTAAATACTGAACACGGAAGGGCTTGACAAAACCATACTGACACTTCCTACATGTTGAGTGGCCATGATGCATTACTATATGTTAATCTTGGTCTATAAAATTAAAATATTCTTTATTGGGCTATTTTATATTTATTTCCAAAATATGGGGGCATAAGTGGTCACACACATGAAGGTGAATAGTGGAAATTAAATTAAGACTGGGCTTATATGTTTAATAAAAGTAATGGTTACTTAAGCCTAATTTAAATAAGTTCACATAGGCCAAGGGCAAAATAATAATTTTTTAAAAATTAAAATTTTAAACTCTATCCATATAAAGCCATGATCGTTATCTTAGAGCCCTAAGGAAGGCTAAAGAAAATTGGCCAAGAGGATTAAAAACAATGGGATTACATCTTTCTCCTAAAACCCTGAGGGACTTATATCGCAACGTACCCCAGGGTGGATCCTCGTAGATCTATGGATGCACATGACTTAAAATATTTTCTTGACTTGGAAATGTCTTTTTGACTGAGACTTTTCTTTTGCGATGTTATGAGAATGAGAATATACAGATTCTCGACTTATGACACATTGCAGGGGCCCATAAGACGAATCGTTCATCTTATTGGTCTCGGATGACCATTACAAAATGGCCAACGTTTGGAGTCATCCTCGATCATTTTGGGCTAGGCATGACCGAATGCGTATTGAAACCTATGTTTTAAGTTACAAAACTCAAAACATCGATCTCATGGTCTACGTAATGCAAAGATTCATCGTTTGGGTTTGGGAATTAGTTATGCGCGATGAGGTACGAACCTCTTCGTGACGCCCAAAATTGGTACCTTGCTAGCTATGTCTTATCTCGGTTTCGGTTCTTTCGATCTTAACTTGTCATTATTTCGATATAACCCTTTTTAATGCATGAATTTTATATAAATACAAATCTAGGTTTTAATAAAAAAGATTTAATCTCAAATATGCCCTGGAGAGATAGGGAATATAGAGATTTTTGATAAAAATGACCTCTGGATTTTACTTTGAAAAGGAATGTTCCATTTTAGGCACTAAAGAGATACCCATGTGAAACATTCCCTTTAATTTTATTTGAAACAATTTGAAAATATGAATGCAAATAATCATCATAAAGATATCATGTTAGTAAGACAACAAATGAAGAAACATAACATTGATCATTCAATGCAATGATAAAGAAAATTGGTGGACTATTAGAATTTATCTCGCTATTGGCATCGATTATCTAGGAATAATCGAATCGAAAATTTTTTAGATGCATCTAGATTTCTTGATTAAACAAGATTTGTTTAACATATTCATAGAAGTCCGAGAAATAAAAAAGAAAAAATTTATTATAGTTCAAAGATAGGGTTAGAGTATCCTTTCAAAAAAATAGGGTTGGAGTATCCCCATGGGTGACAAATTATTTTGATAAAGGAAGTTTCTTTTAATCTTGACAATTTTGAAAAGCAGGGTTAGAGCATCCCCTCGGAAGGTTGGGGTTGGAGTGTCCCCATGGATGACAAAACTTCATGATTTAGAGAGAGCATAAGCATTTGATGATTTTTGGCAAAAGGATTTATTGTGAATGAGGATGGTAAAGATGTAAAATGTGTTTGTGCCTTGGTATGAGCCTATGGGAGGTCGAAGCATGTTCTCGAGTCTAATCGGGCTAACATAGAGACATTCGAATGTCTCGAGATGAAATTCGGGAAAATAACTCGATTTTGACCAAAACTGAAAATAGGGGACAGCATTACGCTATCTTGTTTCACAAATTTATTCTAAATTGATTTGAAGGATTTAGAAGGTGGGCAAGACACTATTAGAAAGGTGACTCGATGAGGCTCATCCTAAAAATATTCCCAGTATCCCAAAAATTCACTTTCCAAGAGAATAAATTTTTAAATTTGGATCAATTTTGCTATTGGCAGAGCATACGATGAACAAGGTGTGTTAAACTTGGAAAAATAATTTTGGACTTATATGATATCAGAAAATTGAAAATAATACCTTTACAGAAAGGGAATTTCATGAACATTTTATGAAAAAAGTTTGAAAAATTTGGAAAAATCATTTAGTGGGCTTGAAGGGCCCAACCAGAATAAATGTTTGGATTCTAGAGGTTCTGGATAGTTTAGATCTGAAAAATCCTAACTTTCTTGTCCGAATTGATCCAAGGGTGAATAAGACATTGTTTTAAAGATAATTCAGCATGCTTTGATAGAAAAATATTAGAAAATTCATGAAAGAATGTTTAGGATTTTAAAGTGATTTTTCAATTTGCAACAGCCGTGCTACCAGCAGGGGACAAAGCAAAGCAGGGGATATCTCTTTTTTTTTATGTCTACGGGTCCAAACTCGAGTCATTGATGTTCGAACATCTATGACTAAAGGGAAAGAGTGGCATGAGCATCGCGAACTCATTTGCACAGCCCCGGAGTAGTTTGGGATGATGAAACAGTCCGTTAATCATACTACTCAAGGTTTTGACTCAAAAACAAGGCACAAACATTTCAAAGGTGAGTGTAAAGTCATTTTCATTGGAAAATCAAAAGATTTGAGCTTGTTTACCCAAGATTCCAGATCTGGAAAACGTAATTATTCCTAAGATATTTTGCTAGCTTCAAGGAAAATGCAAAATCTATGCTAATCCTTATTGGTTGAGGTTAACATGCTTGGCTTGGGGGGTTTTGAAAATCAATTTTTATCAGCCATCAAACATGCATTTTGACAACAAACA